>PQWD01004071.1:0-165331 GCA_019425675.1 Leucinodes orbonalis
GCCTAAGCGCACCATCACATTGCAAGACCGGCCTCCGCCACTCAGCCACGTATCACAACTAACCCATACTACCCTACTCGCGGTTATCCGACCCTCAACAGAAGTTTAAACCTATGTGTACAACATTACTGTGGTGCTTTCTTGAAGTTGTCCAAGGGATTGGGAGGACTCTGAATTACGGCGATTATACCAACTTGTCGAAGTACTTCATCCAAATACAACTAAAGGCTTTTGCCCATACTAATCCGAATTACTTTCTGAACTACGCTACTCCCGGACCCTCTGTTCTACGTTCTTTCACTTATCTTCAGCTCCTACTCGATACCGCGCCTTTCAAGTATACTACCTGAACTAGGCCACACAAATTCCCTTCGTCAACACCTACTCATCTTGACTCATTCTCCGTAATTAGCGCCCCTAATTGTTTCAGACTATTACACAAGTGTACCCGTATTCGCACCTACGGGAAGCTAATCGCGCTTGCCTCTAGCCGACAGGCTCTACTTAGCTCTGGCGATACTCACCGCTAACCAATTTCACTTGACTAGTCCTTAGACCGGTAACACGACTTCACGTAGTTGCAACCAGATAGTCTTACTTTATCCGAAATTAACACCTCACTTTTATATCTTTAATATTCTACATACTACGGACCTAGTGTCTTATTGTTAAAGACCTTTATAACATTTTTATAATGAATTTTCTGACATGATCGGTATTTTATTGCCATTCATACATTTATGACCTCATAAACTCTTCCGATCAAGTTTCGGTCGTGGGCCGATAAGCTACCCGTATAGGTGTTTGGCCCTTAGTCCCGCCCACCCGCCGCGCGCCAAGCCGCGTTGGACGACCTCCACCACTCACCAACCCCTTCGAATCACACTTTACGCCATGGAATTGTCCATGAATTTTCCCGAATCCGGTCTTTCCTCGACCGTGTTTCCCTTCAACCGTAAGTATGTGTCCGATTATCCACTGTACATATATTCGAAAAATCGCGAAACACCATCTGCGTACCCGTGTCGGGAAATCTGCACTATCTCGACCCTCCCGTAAGAACGACGACAGCTCCCACACCCTATTCGAGTCTTCCAGCCTCAGACGCTCTCCGATCCGAAAGCACCGTTTACCTTCTTTACTCTATATATAAAATTAGCTTTTATATATACCGTATACAAAGTGCTGCTCACCCAGCTCTATTCCGGGCACTTCACCTGTTCGATTCTCGCAACAATCTACAGTCATCAAATTTCTGTTTGTGGTCTCCTTTTTGCTGAGACTAGCCCATAGAGTTTACATACTATCATCTTGCCGAAAACCTACCACAACAACCCAACTGTCGCCCAGATGAGAGCTCTTCGTTCACTCAGTGCGAAATATTTATGCTGACGAACCGCCACCTCACGCAATTCTAAAACTGAGGTCTCTTCGTCTAAATTAACCAGAAACCAAGGATCGGTTGAGCACGACTTCTATGCCCTTCTCGGCATCTCAGCATACTGTACATCAGATAGACCATACTCTCTTATATAAGCCGTGGTGGGCTAAAATACCACTACCATCTACTGCATATTAGAAACAACATTAACATGACCTAGACCAGTCGCACACAATCATCACGTTCTACTGCCGCTTGACACCTGCACAACATGTCATTTGTGCAGTTTGTTAGCCGCCGGGCACGGATCCGAACCCGCTAGCACTAATGCTTATCGCGGGTCTCCTCACAGAATATTCGCATGGCGACCAATCCACAAACCCAATTCACTCGCCACCAGGGACCTCATATCATATAATCCACTACTCAAATCGGTCGTAGATTAGGTACATACTGTCAACCTCCACTCACCCGTTTAGATGACACCGCACCAAAACAATTACTACAGAAGGCTGCGACAGTGTTTCCGCTTACCAGTACCCCATCGCTAAACTCCCTGCGTCTCACCAGGTCGAATTCGGTCAAGCCGCGTCACGTTGCGATACCCAGAGGTATTCTGTCTTTGACTCAGCAAAATGCATCTTCTGTGAAGGCGGCTACGATTCCCGCGATTCACGAACCGAATTGCTGTTCGTTCTTACTCAATACAGCCCGTGGTTCCTTATGTTGGACCTTCACATAATCTACAATCGACAGTAATCATCCAATTAGGCCCGAACGCCAAAATCAGCTTCAACAAACATGCATACTGCTTTACTGCTTCGGTTTAAGCTAACACGATACCCTCTGGCTCCAAACTCCATGAACATCGTGTCTCAGCTAACTTGCTTTCTCTGTTCTATTCACTCCTAAGTGTACTCAATTTAACAGCATAATTAGAACTAGAATCGCTCACTAATGAAGATCATACCTAGCCATCGACTTCAATCCCGTATCTGGCCTATCCGGCTGTAAAAACAGGGCTTTACGAACAGCGGAAGCAGCTCTCTGGAAATGGCGTAGCGGGTTATGCTGAGCCGCCTCCGCAGCATGGTAGGCCGGGGAGCAGACCGGATCTGTTCGCGCGACGGAAGCGGGCTGCATATTGATGGCTGAAGAGAAACGCGGAGGACGATGAGGATGTTGGTAGGGCCTCATTCTTAAGGGGGAGTGCCATACCGAAAGACCTCACGAGAGGAATGGAGGCGAGATAGGTGGAATGAGTTTAAGAAGCTAGTTCTTGAACTGCGGATTCAGGTTCCCGCAGTCGTCGCGAATCGTGAGACAGTATATTCCGCTAGACGATCTGAACTTGCATTGCTACTCACTCCTTTAAAAAAGATGAATACATGGCAAGCGCATGAATAGGCACTCCAATGGTTATTGCATCTTATTTATATATAGTAGGCATTTACCAGGAGAGCTAGGTTTCCAAAATAAAAATTATGAATAGTCATAGTCTACGCAGAAGCCTTCACTATTGTAAAATACAGTCAGGAGCTTGGGGTTCTCACATCAAGTATGAATAGTAATGCCAAACACGACAGAGAAAAGCACGGGAGAGTACACTACACTCTTAATTAGCATCAGCGTTTCGTTAATTACCTCATACAACTAAACAGGTTAATCAACTACTTGTAATCGAGCCCTTAGTATAGCGGACTGAATCTCTTCGCAATTCCCTTATTGTAGTCTGGTCGCAGTTATGGTCGCTCTTCGCTCGCCTTTTGAGTAGAACCAAGACTGCGGCGCACCCATCGGTCTGCCTTATATCCTGTCCGGCCGCTGAGCTCGAAGCGTCGGACGTATTTACATAGTTCGCGAAATATCTAGAACATGCTGACTTTGCTATTCAATACGCTATATACTTATGTGGACTAGACGGTCACATATTAGCATCCGCCATTGTAATTACGCTGTCAATGCATACACTATCATCGTAAGTACGAAATCTCACTGAGGGTTCGATTGGGCTGTAACCCACCATGCTAGGATGCTACAATATTGATTGTTGTTTTCCGTTATTCGTTATATTTCGTTTATCCAATTACGGTGATGGAAAACATCGTGAAGAAACCTGCGCAAGCCTGAAGAGATTCAAGGGTGTGTGTGAAGCCGTCCAATACGCCCCTCGGTGGGGATATTTAATGAGCTGATGATGAGCTGGCGAATGAACTAGGAAGCTTGCGATGAAATGATAACAATGAATCTAGCTTTTTGCGAGTGACTTTGGGCTAACGCCCAGTCACTCGCAAAAGCTAGTATCTTATAATTCGGACCACAACCAGAAGGTTTTCAAGGAGGAAATAAAGTGCTGTACCGTTAGGATGAGGTGGGCCCACGGGTCAACGGATATTGAAATAAGGTTACCTATCCCGCGGCGGACTTGGCCCTTTATTATTTATGTGCCGGTCAGCGTTACCTTGAAGGGTCTTCTGTGAAGCGCGGGTGCGGAGAGAAAACGTATTTTCTTGGAGTTGTGGAGAAGGAAGATGAATATTGTGGTGAGGTGAGAACTGTTTTTTGTATTTAAAGCATCGTGGCTCATTAATCGGCTGTTGTGTTTTCAAACCTTGTAAGTGTTTCGAGGGAATTAAACATAGCACGTTACTATGCATAAAAATATAATAATAAATATCCACTACGTTTACACACACTGCCAGTCTAGCCCACATAAAACGTAAGCTATTATACGGGTACTAAGAACTGAATAACTATATCCTAATATACTTTTTATGGACTCGTCCGAGGGAAACTTGCTTCTACTTCCGAGAAGGGATACTCAAAGACGTATCGCAGGCAGGTGGTGCGAGTATGGCTGGGCTTCTAATGAAGTCCCTGTCAGCAACGTGTGGAAATCAGTATGTGTGTCGACCGGGTAGCGTACCTTGTACTAAACTCACGCGACCAGGTAGCTTCCTGAAGGTGTACAGGTATATGCGTCCGAACACTCGTCACATCAGACGAAGAGGTGAAAGCCTGTGTATGATGGATATCCTCCGACATACCTAGGTCCACTTCGGACAGGCGACAATGTTGTTATGGGGGATCTCAAATCGCTAAGTGCGGACAAGAACGCCGGCGAGAGTCGATAAATCGACTTCCTCATGGCATTGGGGCGCAGGAATAGACAGGGGGCAGATGCGGTCAATTCTCGAAATGGAGGGCTTTTCTTGATGAATTCTTTCTGAAAGAAGAAGCCTAGAGAAGATGGACCTGGGCAAGGCCGAACTGTGAACAAGGAACGCGATTAGACTATTATTGGGATAAGCGACATATATTAAAGATGTCTCAGTGGTCAACAGGTTTAAAAAACCGGTATGATCACCGACTTGTCCGGAGGCACTTTGAATATATGCTTTCAGGCCGTAACACCGGTCATCGCTTAACTAAAAACTCCATTACTTCTCAGACCTACGCCGGCTCCTAAATACACGTGTGTCCAGAGAGACACGGAGATTCAATTGGTAACTTCACAAATCGATTCGACGTGCTGGAATACCCACTGGCGTACGTGGAACGAGATAACCGACACGTGGTGAGGCGGTGTGTAGACCTGGGTTCGCAGGCATTTCCCAGCCAGATGAAACGAGCTACATATTCGTCCATAACTGCTGCCGAAACCGTCTGGACTTTGATGAGGCTGTAGACGCGAGACTGCCCTCTGCTGCTGTTTGCTTCGGCCGGGATATCAGTGCTCTCTTCCAGACGGATTACGAAAACTCGTTGCAGGGACTCCGCTGTTCATACAAGGTTCATTAAGGACCTTATTGAACAGCAACAGGGGGCCCAAAGTTTTCCAAAAAAACCACCTTGGGAAGAGCCACTGGTTAAGTTAAGGACAGCAGATTGGCTCAATTACTTGCGACTCGCCCGCAGATCCTGGAAGAGGTTAGAAATTCAGTGGACGTACTGTATTCATCGAGCGCTCATTCAGCCCAGACCGACGACACCGAAGATCCACTGCCCCACTAAGCGCCATATACGCAGGTATCCCGGATGTTGACTTAGCTGAGATTGTGCACCTTGGAGGCTAACTAGAAGGGGGCCCCGGGGGATTGACGGTATTATCGACAGGAGCTCCTAAAGCCGGTGGATCAGCCGTCCTGAAGGGCATGTCGAGCGCTTTAATGGCCGTCATCCCACCAGGAACTACACCGGGGAGGCGTGGTCCAGAAGTGTTGCGTCTTGTTCTCAAAAGGGTGACAAAACCTTCTTGAAGAATTAGACGCGATAGCACTTCTGAGCCACGCTATAAGTTGTTCTTTCACCAAGAGTTTATGCGAAACCAGTCCGCCATAAGACTGTGACGGAATGCGCTAACCACAGGGAAACAGGCTGGGTTTCGAAAAGGTCACAGCATCCGTGAACCACATCCATAACTGTTCGGCAGCTTATAGCAGAAGACCGAGAGTATAACCAGCCGCTGTGTATGGCATTTTGTTGAGACTACGAGAAAGCCGTCGACTCCATCGAAACCTGGGCTGTCTGGAGGCTCTGCAAGCGATGCGGTATCGACTGGCCAGTAAACGAGTGTGTATGAATGTGTCTCTCCAAGCAGCGACGATGACCGTTCAGATCCAAGACCTACGGACAAGAGACTTAACCTCCAATTGCGGATCGTGTGTGGAGAGAGGGGGATGTTATATCCCGAAGACTGTTCGACAACTCATTGAGGATTCTTCAGACCCTGACTGGTCTGAACGAGGGTCACGACGTCAATGGAGAGTATATTCTCTTCTTCGTATTTGCTGGACGATATCGTCATCGTGGCATAAGAGTATCGGAAGAGCTTGCGGAGATGCTGAAGCCTTAATAATTCTTCCGATACGAGTTGCTTGGCATGAATTTGGACAAGACGAAATCATGTCAAACAGTCGTGTCATGCACAACCGATATGCGTCGATGTCGTCCGTCTCGAGGGTTTGTGCAGGAGAATATCTACCTGGGCCAAACCATCCAACTTTGGCCGGCATAACTTCGATGCACTGTTGAGCGTTCTAAGTGAGTAGCCGAGGATTCAGTGCTGGGCGGCATTCGGTAAGCTACGCATGTCTAACGTCACTATTCTGCAAATGCTTAAAGACGAAAAGTCTTTGAGAAACTGCGGCGGACGTATTTTCGAATAAACATACGCAGCTGAAGACAATGACACTGACTGCGGATGTAGTTCAAGTTCAAAGTCGTCAATCGCGCAATGGAGCGAGCTATTGCTTGGAGTTCTCTCGTTAGGGATATGACACACAGATCTAGAAATGATTTTAATTCGTAAAGAGAACTAAAGTTACCATATTGACGTAGCAGACGCGGTATATATATTTGAAGTGGCGTGGGCTGGTCCGTATGTCGCAGAAACCGGATGGCCGTTGGAGCAGACGAGTTCGGATGGAGACCCGCGTCTTGGCAAAGCGTAGGGTAGGACGGCCCTCCGGCCGATGGACCTTTACGACTTACGAAAATGGTCCGCCTGTGGAAAGCTGGATGAGAAAGGCGGAGGCGGGATGTAAGCGCAAAATGGGGGATGACCGATGTGCCCAGGCAGTGACTGCAATAAGGTTGAAACACAACGAGAATTATTCATATTTTGTAAATTATAGCACATTATACTAGAAAATATAAAATAATTCAGACATCCCAGAGCCAAATACAAACAGACGTGTTGGGGAGTATGTACACAAATGTTTGTACTGCCGGGGGATCGAACCCGGAACCCTTAATGTAGTAGCCGAAGTCTTAATCGTTACACTAAAAATGAGTCTCCAAATAATAGTTGAGATCGTGAAGGAACAGTACAGGTTAAAACACTAACATTTTTATAGGGCATTTTATATGTACTCGTATTATACATACGATACGTATACAATCCAGCCTATTATACAATCCATCCTAACGTTCCACAGCAGGGCATAAGTCTTCCGAAACGGAACGGATAGGAAAATATCGGGCCCTAAACTACACAACACAACATATATTGCCATTGTGAAATGTCCATTTATGTTAGAAATAATGTTGCTGGCCTAAAGTTTGAAGAAGTAGTTGCTATCGTAGGAGTACGATTTTTAAATCGATTTGAATTTCTCCTCTATTTCTCTGGTCTTCCTTCATCAAACCCAGACTTTTTTATCGTGGGATCTTAAAATATTTTCTTTCTATTAAACAAGGAATCATCAAAGACGAAGATATTCGGAAACAAACATAAATAAAAAGCATCGAATTGATTACCTGTTTTTTGAAATCGGTTAAAAATACCTTTCAATCGGGATCTATGAAACCAACTGATTCCAAAAATGGTCAGTGTTCGGAAAGTTGTCAAAGTTCATCCGAAGCCAGCATCCAGTATCTCGTCAATATTCCTAACTTTAAAATTTGAGACCGGCTTGAAAATATCAGGAATTGACTATTGTGCAAGAAGAAAATTAAATAGTTAGTAAAGCAGTGTTAGAGCGTCGGTGGCTCAGTGGTGTGGACTGTCGCCTTCCTACCGGGAGGGCTGAGGTTCCAATGCCGACACGTACCATGTATTTTCGAATTTTCGAAAAAAAATATATGTACGTTATTCGACGTCTACGGTGAATAAAACATCGTGAGGAAACCTTCATGCACGCCTGCGAAGAGCTCGAAGGTTTGTGGAAGTCGCAATCCGCAATTGGCCCGCGTGGACGACCTAAGCCTAATCACCCCTATAGGGTAGGCTCGAGCCCGCTCCGTGGAACGTTTAATGAGCTGATGATGAAAGCAGTGTTAACTTGCGAAATATTTCAAGCAATTAAAACAGAGGAATAATAATTAAGTCGGTATGTGGACTCGTATTAATATTATAAATGTGAGTGCATACACACATACATACAATTTGACAGTTTTCTCTTATATGATAGTACTTGAGCTCTGCGAATTTATTTAGCCTCAGAAATAATAAGTGGGCTTGAGATTTCTTTGTACCATGCATTATGTCGTCGGCTCGTTGGTGGGGACCGCAGCTTTATAATCTGGAGGGTGGAAGTTCAAATACCGCCACTTATCATGTTTTCTCGATTTTTCGGAATTATATGTACGTTTATCCGGCGCTCTTGCTGTGAAGGATAACAACGTGGGAAAACCTGCGTACGACCGCGAAGAGATTCAAAGGTTATGTGTGAAGTTAGCCATTTGGCACTGAGCCCGCGTGAACGACTAACACCTATACATGCACGCTATACGGTGATGATGATGATTATGTCACGTTCCACAAGAATGGAATAAAATGAATCCTATATCCGTCTCCCGGTTTTGAACCACCTTCCCCCGTTTTCTAGCAAATCGGTTCAGCTGTTGTTAAGTTATAATTAGTGTAACGTATACCATTTTATTTTATGTATAAAGTAATTGACATTTTGTTGCATTAACTTTCTTCATAAAAATGTAAATACATGTGACATAATTATAAAATATTACAACTGCAATTGATAACAAAATATAGTTAATAAACAATAATGAAACTTTCTAAACATGAAGTGTTACGTGAGATTTCTAGATTAGACTTCTCGGAGCAAGAAAGTGCTACACAAATAGAAGTTCCATAATTAAATCCTGGGAGTCTATTTAAAATGTAAATTTTGGCAACACCGCAGCAAAAAGCTAGTCACGGTATAAACAGAAAACCGAAACAGGTTTTCCACACAGATTATGCACAGAAGGGTAACATGGAAAATGTAACCGATCAAATACCCAAATGAGATGTTAACTACGAAATTTCGCCAAGAATTGGAGACACGTCAGGAATAAATTGGTTCTAATTCTGCTCTATTATTATTTGGGTTTCCTAATTCTGCTCTTATGACACCTTTTGCGCGAATTAGAGTAGTATTGTTCTTATTCGTGCTTTGGAAGGCATGTTGTTCCGATGACTATGGTCATCATCAGCTCATTATATTTTAGGTGATAGACTCGATACTGAGTCGTCGGGGTCTACCACCGCAGTGCCAGATACCGTTTCGTGAAATAAGGGTACATTGCACTTTTGTGTTTTGGGATAAGAGCACCGTAGCTAGTCAAATTACCGGGTTTATGAGACGTAGCATCTGTTCTCGGGCGCAGTGTGTCATTGATGGAGAATAATAACTGTCTGTCAGTGTTGATCTCCTTTAAGGCTACTCTGTCATGGTCAGGCGCATTACTTACCATCCAGGTTAATGTCCTGAACGTCCTGTAGACTTTGTAATATAAAAAAACTAGCTTATCCCGTGGGCTATGTCGGTCACTCTAGTTTTCCTACGGATTTGATAACTTCGAAACCTAACGCGTATGGAAACATCCAATCTTTCTATAGCCCGATGACCAAGCTTAAGCAATTTCAAGACATGCCCAGTGGTTGACCATGTACAAGTATAGTTAGGAAAGTTCATCCCGTTAGAAGACTAGTGAGTTTGTCACATATCAATATAATTATCGGGTATAACAGATCGAACATCTGTTGTCTTTGGTGTTGGGTGCAGTGCGGCATTGACAGAGAATAATAACTTTCAGAGCGTCGGTGGCTCAGTGGTGTGGACTGTCGCCTTCCTACCGGGAGGGCTGAGGTTCAAATCCCGACACGTACCAATGTATTTTCGAATTTTCGAAATATATATGTACGTTATCCGACGCTCACACGGTGAAGGAAAACATCGTAAGGAAACCTTCATGCACGCCTGCGAAGAGATTCGAAGGTTGTGTGTGAAGTCGTTCAATCCGCACTGGGCCCGCGTGGACGACTAAGGCCTTATCACCCTATACGGGTAGGCTCGTGCCCCTCGGTGGGGGACGTTTAATGAGCTGATGATGATGAATAACTTTCTATCGGTTGTTGGTCTCCTTCAATGCCGTTCTATCGTGGTCAGGCGTATAACTCACCATCAGGTGAGCGTCTTGACCGTCCTGTACACAAACACTTTAAAAAAATAGCTTTCTGACATATCTTTACTTTGCGATAACAGATTTTGATGCTAATTTACGTTGGCAGAGTGGGAAGGAAATGTTCAATTCCGAAAGTCTATTATGTTTGTTGTGAGCTAGTTTGTGGTGAGAATATCATTAGCCGCACGAAAATATGCTCGTCTCGGCGTTATTCGTTTATTTTGCGGATGCGAACTGGGGTGAAATTGAAGACATGTTGTGTTGTGGGTTTTGCGGTACATTCAGAACTCATTTCGTGCTCATAATATCAATCATGTGTGGTGGAAGTATTTTATTAATGTTACAAGGAATTTTGGAATTGTTCGAAATATGTACCTATCAGAGCATCGGTGGCTCAATGAACACTGTCGCCTTCCTACCGGGAGGGCTGAGGTTCAAATCCCGCCACGTACCAATGTGATTTCGAATTTTCGAAAATATATGTACGTTATCCGACGCTCTAACGGTGAAGGAAAACATCGTGAGGAAAACTTCATGCACGCCTGCGAAGAGATTCAAAGGTTGTGTGTGAAATCGTCTAATCCGCACTGGGCCCGCGTGGACGACTAAGGCCTAATTACCCTATACGGGTAGGCTCGTACCCCTCGGTGGGGACGTTGAATGAGCTGATGATGATGATGTACCTATTTGAAGAACTATGTGGTTCATTGACTTAGAGGGGGTTTATATAGCTATTTAATAATTATGTGTCCTATCATATCAGCGTCTCGGCAAGCGTAGCGTGAGACGCTCTCCGGCCCGATGGACCGACGACTTGCGAAACGTCGCTGGTGGAGGCTGGATGATAAAAGCGGAGGATCAGGATTTCTGGCGCCAAATAGGGGAGACCTATGTCTCGCAGTAGACTGCGATTGGTTGAATAGGAGTTATGTGTGTACATTAACATGTTTATATATCTTCTTATAGATAATTGAACGATAACAATATTCAAGGATTTATTATTTAATTCACAAGGAATGAGCGTAATCTAGACAATATTCACTAAAAATTATAAAGCACATGTTTTTGTTGCTTCACTCAACTTTATAAGGCAATATACATAAGATTTATCCACATCCAAAACTATGCCACGAACTTTGCTAACTACATGCTACGAAGAAACTACAGCGAACTACGGTGCTACGGTCATGCTACGATCTTACTTTGTTGAGCTTTTTCAACTTGGGCACTTTATGTTTCAAAACATGGAATAAAGTATGTATTGTGATGCTACTACTTAATAGATTGGTATATTTACAAGCTAATAATGCTAGTGAATTATGAATATCCTAAGTAGCTCATTTGACGCGAGTATGTTTTTAGGAGTGCCTGATTAAAGTGCTTCATCATCATCAGCTCATAAAACGTACCCACCAAGGGTCACGAGCCTACCCGTATAGGGTGATTAGGCCTTAGTCATCCACGCGGGCAAAGGGCGGATTGGACGACTTCTCGCACAACCTTTGAATCTCTGCGCAGGCATGCGTGAAGGTTTCCTCACGATATTTTCCTTCACCGTAAGAGCGTCAGATAACGTAGATATAATTTCGAAAATTTGAAAACATATTGGTACGTGGTGGAATTTGAACCTCAGCCTTCCCGGTAAGAGGGCAACAGGCCACACCATTGAGCCACCGACGCTCTAAGTGGTATCAATGAACTCTTAAATAAAATGTATTTTTTTTTAATTATAGCTACATACTACTGTATAGTTATGTCGATAATGAGTCATCTTTAAGACACATCGATTTCAGTTTATAAAGGAAACCAGTAAAAGCTGAATGTTCTTTTTTATTTTATTTTTTTATGTTATAAGTGATACGCCAGACCATGACAGAGCGGCATTAAAGGAGACCAACAACTGATAGACAGTTATTATTTTCCGTCAACCCCGCAATGCGCCCGTCACCCGAGACAACAGATGTTAGGTCTCTTATGCCAGGTAATTTCACTAGCTTCAGTGCCCTCATTCCGAAACACAAAAGTGCATAACACTCCTGTTTCACGGGATGATATCTGCCACTGCGGAGGTACCTACCTAGACGACTCAGTATCGAGTCTACCACCTAGTTAAGAGCAATGGACTGGCATCTGAGTTCTGTATTCCCTTAAGTACGATTTTCTTCTATGCTTCTCACCAAATCAATACTAACAATGATAATAAGAAGCTATATCAAAATATTTGTGTTGAGTTGCAGTGCTGCGAAGTTAGCACTTATTAAACGGTCATCAACACCCGAATTAAATATTACGACAGCATCAAGTTTGTTTTATGAAATGGTGACCTGAAATGTCAATATTTCAGTGGCAGCTGAATTCCAGAATATGAAAACAGGACCAGTTCCCCAAGGACTTTGGTTGCGCTCTTTTTTCCGACACGTTGCAATGGAAAATCGAACTATTCGTTCAGACTTTCTGATTTTTTTTCCAAAACCTCCTGTAAGACTCTAGGGGGTTCGTTACTGGAGCACGCTTCTCAATAGGTCTATATTTGATTATTTTATTCGTCACGATAGCATATAACAATGTTTGTATCGAAATACATATACTTAAAGGTGACTGACTGACATAGTGATCTATCAACGCACAGCCTAAACTACGAGACGGATCTGGCTTAAATTTGGCATTCAGGTACGTGGTATGACTTAGGCATCCGATAAGAAAGGATTTAATTTTATTCATTCTTTGTCCAATATAATAGAGGATGATAGTTTGTATAAAACTTCGTCAATTTAAACCGATCAGGCTGAAACTTTGCATGCATAAAGCTACTATGACGCAGGCATCTCCTAAGAAAGGATTTTAATAAACCCCTCAAGGGACAGGGGATAAAAATAATACTTCTTAACGAAACCGAAGCCGCACAAGCTAGTTTTTAATATAAACATGATTCCTCTAATAAAAGAATTGTCTAGTCTAGCACATTATCTAGTGGACTGTTGTTTTCCGATCTGGAGGTGACGGGTTCAAATTCCACCTGGTACCAATGTGTTTTCGAATTTACGTACGTTTATCCGACGCCCTTATGGTGAAGGACAACCTGCGCACGCTTACAAAAGGATTCAAAGGTTGTGCGCGGACTGGGTTCACGTGGACGACTGAAACGTGTACACCGAAACAAGTTTGCTCCTCGTTCGGACGTTTAATGAGCTGATGATGATGTAGAATCAGCATAGTAAACTAAATTTTAGTCGGCATGATTAATCAATCTGACTCGATAAGAAGAAGCTACGTCAATACCTGTACATGTTGCACGTATCACCAAAGCCACAAAGGCTTTACAAAGCACCAATAAGTCTAGCTTTTACGACGTCAAAGTTTTTATAGTTTCAGAATTACGTTGGCGGCGCCGAAAGCGTCGGCAAATTGCAATTAAAATTTGCACGGCTACGTGATACGCGGCTCGTTAGTGATAATTTTATAGCGAGTATGTTTAATAGGTATACAATGGAAAAAGATCCTTTGAATATGTTAATCTTATTTTGTCGCGCTGGGTTGGTCAATCGATAATTTACTTTGTAGCTGTGTGTGTGTTACTTATAGTATAAATACAGTTTGTTTTTCTTTGAAAGTAAGGTTGGGATTGATAAATAAAAATAATTCTTTTTAAGGAATTATGATTCGATAATGATGGTGATGCTATGCTGGAGTCAGTATTTAGTCGGGCTCACTACTGACTGAAATGGACTGGTTATAAATAAATATCCACTGATATTCACACAGCGCCATCTAGCCCCAAGTTACGCGTAAAGCCTGTATTGTGGGTAATAAACAACGGATAAACATACTTATGTACATTTTTTTTGTAAATACATTCATATTATACATAGAAAACAATTATTGGTTATTGTGATAAAACTTTTAACTTTTAAATAATGTGTTATGTCTGAGTATACTTGAATTAACGACCACACAGCCTGCTTGAAGGCTCTTCTAAAAAAAATATGAATATGAAAAAGTAAAAAAAAGTAAAATGTGAACATTCCCTAACTTTTTTAGAAATCACATTATTTTTGTGTAATATGGAATACATACGTGGAGACACAAAAAAAAATCATGAAAAGATATTCCGAAGGAATACAAAAGCTTGTAGGATTACAGTTTCTCTGATGAAACTTCTTGGAATATAATATTGCTAATAGAGTGTCGGTACTCAACACACTGAGTGGTTCTTTAACGAGAAAAAAATAAGCAACAGACGGGCTTTTCTCGGCAGTTCAATATTCCATTAATATTTACTTGTTTGAACTTGAACTATTCAATAATATTTTTTATTTTATGGGAAGGAAAACGAGTTGACGATCCACCTGAAGGTTAGTGATATCGAGACCTATAGAGACTCTTCACTCTATGAAGAAACCTATTTATTTTATCTGCAGTATTACCAAAAAGTATATGAATAAGTACGTTACCAATTTAAAAAATACATGTAATGGGCAGGTTCTCTAATGTATCACAAAAAAAATATTAGCTAATTAATGGTAATTTCCATTTCACATGCAATTGTGTTGACAAATTACGCAAACTAATGTTTTAACAAGAACAATAAAACGCAAACATGCCTATGGAAAAAAAGCCACTTCAAAAATTCATTAATAATAATTTTTTTACAAGACATTCTGACATATCAATAAGTTACAAAAACCAAAAATAATTTCACAAAAAAAAAATTAATTACAAAGTTTCTGTTCTGTTTTCATATATATTTATGCTTTTTTTTTTCAAATTAAATATTATTTTCAAATATTCATTTTCTAATTTCCTAATATTATTTTGTACAATGACAATTTAATATGAAGAAATTGGTTAAGAAGATGTAAAGTTTGTGAAACACAAATAAAAGGTACGTTGATTTGCGAATTAACTTCACATTTTATTACGTTGATCAACCAAAGGAGAACCTAAAAGAAAATATGGAAAATGAGTAACCTCGCTCAAAACACAACGTACTTGTAGTTTCATGGCTGTTTCCTGGAGGCACGTGGAGTCATTCATCACTCCAGTCGAACCAACCTATTCGTGGCGAACTGTGGCAACGCTTAAATTATTTTTGTTTACACATAAAATAATTGCCTTCTATCATTTCAAAAGGTCTCCGAAATAATGAAAGCTTCAAAGAAAATGGTTTCAAACACAACATATCAACAATGTACTCTATAACAAAGTTATTACAAGCACATGTCAAAAATACCCCCCACAATTAAGGCTAACGATCGTGGTGTGACGTCACGAGCGAGTTTAATTGCAATTTACCGACATGAGGAAACCTTTGAGGTTCATCCAGCGGAGCTTGGTTTTTGAAATTCGCAAACGTGTCAGAAAATTGTGCAAAAGCTGCGAGAATGGGAAGCGACAGTGTCATTGGACTGTTGCCTTCCGATTTGGAGGGTGCAGGTTCAAATCCCGCCAGGTACCAATGTCTTTTCAAATTTTCAAAATGTTTATATATACGTTTATTCGACGCTCTTACGGTGAAGAAAACATCATGGGCAACCTGCGAACGCTGCGAAGAAATTCAAAGCTTGAGCGTGTAGTCAAACAATCAGCACTGGGCTCGCGTGGACGACTAAGGCCTATACACCCTATACGGGTTGGCTCGTACGCCTCGGTGGGGATGTTTAATGCGCTGATGATGATGATGTGCAAATGCTGCCTCAATAGTCTAGTGGTTTAGGCATTTATTTTAGATCCATGTGATCCGGAGGCTATGAGTTCGAATCCCTTTGTATAGCTTCAATATATCGCAGTCCACTGCTGGACATTGGTCTCCCCCATATTGCGATATTCTGGCCCTCCGTTTTTCTCACCCATCCTCGCCAGCGACCTTTCACAACAGTCCATCGAATTGACCACCTTGAAAAGGCCATGTAGTGATATAACTTTGTTTAATTGTCTGACCAAAATGGTTCTTAATTTCCCTTCCACATAATAATATGATGTACAGCTGATGATGATGGTCAGCTGAACCACCAAGTCTTCAACATAAATAAATATCCACTGACATTCACACAGCGCCAGCCCAAAAGCACAAGCCAGTAATACGGATATTTAACAACGGATAAACGTACTTATATACTTTTTTTGTAAATATACACATATTATACATAGAAACACCCAGACCAACACAAACATACATATTATTGCACACAAATATTTGTAATGGCCGGGGATCTAACCCGAAAGCCTTGGTATAGTAGCCGATATTTCAAGCATAACACTAAATGGGTAACATAACAATCAAGAGCGTCGGTGGCTCAGTGGTGTGGACTGTCGCCTTCCTACCGGGAGGGCTGAGGTTCAAATCCCGACACGTACCAATGTATTTTCGAATTTTCGAAATATATATGTACGTTATCCGACGCTCTTACGGTGAAGGAAAACATCGTGAGGAAACCTTCATGCACGCCTGCGAAGAGATTCGAAGGTTGTGTGTGAAGTCGTTCAATCCGCACTGGGCCCGCGTGGACGACTAAGGCCTTATCACCCTATACGGGTAGGCTCGTGCCCCTCGGTGGGGACGTTTAATGAGCTGATGATGATGATGACTAAATGGGTAGTCACATACGTCGTCAAACATAAGTGGTAAAACTTTCATTGTAAAGTATTAAAATATTTATTTGAATTGCACCAAATAAATGATTAAATAATTAATTAATAATTAATAATTCCTATGTATTTGATTTCTCCATCCTAAGGTTGCCTGGAAGAAATTGCCATGTGCAATAAGGCCGCCCATTGTACTCTCTTTTTCTTTTCTTTTGTTTTTTTGTGTATTTCAGTGTACAATAAAGAATTAAATAAATAAATAAATAAATATTATTTTTTCTTTCTTACAAGTATTCCTAGCCTCAGTGCAATGTGTTGCAGAAATTTAAAAGAAAACCGTTAAATTAATTTCGACTCATAACATGTATACTGAATCAGAGCAGCCGAACGAAAATTGTGTTAATACGAAAAAAAAACTCGTTAATAGAATATATATAACGTTGGCTTGTCAGTGTTCCGAACCTTTCAAATCCGGCACGCGATTGAAAAGCAGCGACGTTTTTCACACGTGGATTTAGTTCCTTTTTTGGTCGGTGTGTTAAAACCTTTATCAAATTGCTAGGCTCTCTGCGTTTGAAACGGTATACTCGTATAGCGATTGAATTTAGATTACTTAACTTTTTAGTTGACCGTTCCGCTTCGGCGATCAGAGTGGGAAACGAAAAATCCTGTTCAAAATTTCGTGTTTCAGACATTTGTGAACAATCAATTTTGTAGTTTAACAGCAGACTCACAAATGGACAAAAATTTGTGTACCTGAACATATTTTTGGTTATTTTTAAGAAATCATGCTTTTTGTTGCTTAGATATTCCAAATTTTTAAGAAAGGAAGCCAATGTTATTTTAATGGACTGCCAATACAATTTTACAGGTACCGCAAATGAGTTAGGAAGTTTTTTTTATTAAACAGGAGGCAAACGAGCATACGATTCACCTGATGGTAAGTGACACCGCCGCCCATTCACATTTGCAAGACCTCATGTCCCAGAAATGCGTTGCGGGCCCTAATAATAAGGAATAATATTATTTTTAAACGTCACAACACAAAACCAAATAAATAATTACAATACAACATTAATAAATAAGACTACATCGCTATGCTACGATGTGCAAAGTAATTAGACCTATTCAGTATGTCCTAGCCCGTTAATCAGACACTGAAGTTTTCAGTGAGCCCGTGTTAGTAGGCGCACGGACAAGGTCACTCTTCTCATCACCATCAGCTCATAAACGTCCCACCGAGGCGAACGAGCCTACCCTTAAAGCTGCATTAGTCGTCCACGCGGGCCCAGTGCAGATTGGCCGACGCACAACACTTGAATCTCTTCGTAGGCGTGCGCAGATTTTCTCACGATCTGTAAGAGCGTCGGATAAACGTATAAATAATTTCGAAAATACATTGATATATGTCGAGATTTGAACCTACACCCTCCAGATCGGAAGTCAAAAGTCCTCATCAATGAACCACCGACGCTCATTATATACCAACTGGATACATAACTTAGAATAACAGAATGCAAGTACCTAAACCTGATGTTAAAAAATATTTGAGTATATAAAGAATGCGTGTTGTAGTTTTCCTCTCTTCAACCCGCCTTACGAATAAGTTTCAAAACAATACGTGTTTCAAGAACTTTTTTGTACTATCGGGATCACCTTTTTCACAAATTCACTCAAGGGCGATAATTTAATGAAGAAAAACCCTTTTGACGGACGAAAATTGAATTTAATTAAAAAAAGTTTTCTTTGTTGAAAACTACAATGTTTTTTATAAGTTTAATTTTCCCTATTACTTTTGAAGGTCGGCAACAAGTAGCTTCTTCAAAGTTACGAGTGTTTGCGGACAGCAGTTTCAGTCACTATCAGTCTGCATGTTTAAACCCATGAAATATTTATAGAAAATGTACCTGATGGTAAGTGATACGCCAGACCATGACAGAGCGGCATTAAAGGAAACCAACAACTGATAGACAGTTATTATCCTCCATCAATGCCGCACTGCGCCCGTCACCCGAGACTACAGATGTTAGGTCTCTTATACCCGGTAATTTCACTAGCTACAGTGCCTTCATCCCGAAACACAAAAGTGCATAACACTTTTGTTTCACGGGATGACATCTGGCACTGCGGTGGTACCTACCTAGACGACTCAGTATATAACTGTTTTAGTGCCAGAAATACATTTTTGCCGTCGTCACTTAAAACAGTTTTGAATAATATTACTTTGTTTTTTCTAGTACAAAAATGCTGACCTATCCACTAACATCCACATAACGCCATTAAGCCCAAAGTTAAGCATGAAGCTTGTGTTACGTGTATGAAACAACTGATGAACATACTTATGTATTTTTTGGTACACATAAACATATTATACATAGAAAACACCCAGACTAATACAAACAAGCATGTTCATGCACACAAAGGTTTATGCTGCCCGAGGATGGACTCCAGAGCTCTGTAGAAGCCGACGACTCAATTATTACACAAAATAGATCGTCAAATGGGTATCACTATATATACTTTTTGTTTTAGAGATGACGGTACCTCCCTAGTGTTGTAAGTGTTCAAGGGCAGCGGAGTCACTTTCCATCAGATGAACCGTATGCTCTTCTTATACTGGCCTCCTGTTCAATTAAGTAGGGTCAAAATGCGCTACAAACTTATATGGACTAGATGCTAACGTATAATTTTATTACTTTATACTATGTTAAAAACTTCGATACTTATAAATACCCGGTATCTTAATCTGATTAAGAAGATATTGAAATTAAATTATAATTTTGTCTTAACATTTTTTGACGAAAATTTTAATAGCTACAAAACCCAATTGATTCTTTTTAATCAATAAAATTATATTTTTATTTAAAGAAAATTCCCAAAAAGTCATTTTTTAACACATTATCATAATCAGCTCATTATGCATCCTACTGTACCCGTAAAGGGTATCTAGGCCTTAGTCGTCCACGCGTGCAAAGTGCGGATTGGCCGACTTCATATACATATAACATATTATAGGACTGTAAAACCCGTGAGAAGTAGGCTAAGCCAGCCCCTGTCCCCCGGTGCGTAAACCATCAAACTTATTATCCAATCCGTGTCTAGTACTCGGACACCACATGTAATTACTGTTAGTTGGGGCCATGAAAGGGGCGTTTAAATATTGTTATTAATTTTATAGTAGTTATAGCGGGCAAAAGAGCAGACACATCTGATGCTTAATGACACTGACGCCCGTCAACACTTGCAATACCAGAGGGCAAAGAAATGCGTTGGCAGCCTTTGAAATGCAAATACGCTCTTTTCTTGAATATCCAGGAAATATCGCTCAGGGAATATTTCAGATGGTAACGGATTTCATATTTTTAATATAAAAGTTTCGTAGAAGCGAACGGTGATGGTTTCAGTTATTATTCATCTCTTTTTGCCCCGGTGTGCGATGATGAACGAGTGTGAATAATTCATCCCAACATACCCCTTATCGACCAACTACTGAACACTGCCTATTGTCATCAACTACGAATGGTGTCCATTATTTTAACCATTTATTCTACTACAGGGATAGCTTTACTCTGGCTTCTTGTTGTGGAGTTTCTGATTATGTTTCATACAACTGTATCCTTTAATCGTGAGTGGGACGGCCTATGCATTGCAGTGGGAGTTTGTTTTACCTAAATCCACGTCGGTGGATCAGTATTTGTTGACACATGGTCAGATCCCTGGTCCTTGTTCGGCAGTCGGTCTAGTGAGTGAAAGCAATTTCAGTGAGAGAAAGGCAGTAGAGATTTTTTGCCTGAAGGCTTTTGCGCTTTGCTGGTTTTTTGTGTGTTTGAGCGTGCCACCAGTGCCTCGTTCGTTATTTGGCGGAACTCAGCTAAGCTTGGTTTCTGTAGAAGGCTTTTTATTTTAAAATAAATTTTTTTTAAATAATAATTTTATAAAATTAAGGGATTGTTAAAAATTACCGCCCGGTGGGAACCCACCAATTGGAACCAGAACTGACGTGTTAATAATGGTCATCATTTTAATGAAGAATCGACTGGTTTGATGACTGGATCTGCTTGTATATCGTGTTGTAGATTTTGATGATGATAATTTGATTTATTATTATTCCTTATAAAGGAGTGACTGTATTATAAATAGTTTAATGAATGTTGGCAGTGCCCGCTTATTTAGTGGCCCAAATTTAATGTAGCGTTTCAGTTTTGCTACTCACTGTTCGCCGGCCAAACAACGCGCGGCAACCGCAGATGATGTTACCGCCGGTACGAATTGTCCCATTACAACACTCTGAACTACTCTTTAGTCATCAAACATTATTTGTTGTACATTTATACTTAACGTATCGTGCCTTTTGGTCACGCAGCCGAATGCTGTGCCACACCACAGAGGTAGTTACAAAACCAATAAGTATAATAAAAAAATATAACCTATTCAGTATAGTAAAAAAAACCGGTGACCAAGAGGGAAAAGGAAACGACTAAACCGGGAAATTTTCCGATACCCAATTATGAAATATTCTCTGTGAATCAAAGAGACCTTTTTATTTCGAACTTAATGCTGCGGGTACGTAAGTGTTTTTCGCGAGGCAATATTGCCTTAACTTTGTTTGTAGAGTAGAACTGATAAGTCGTTTTAAACGCTGCGAAGTTTTTAGCTTTTAAAAGGAATTTGTAAGAATAGATGTGATTACATTCAATAAACAACAAAGATGTAGAGAATTGTGAAAAATTACTTTATGTTATCTTGTAATAAATTTGTCGGGCTCCAACATTAGAATTATAGAGATAAAAATTATAGGATTTGCTACAGGATGAATGCTGGGAAGTTGGATATGGAAAGAAATGATAACAATCAGTTTGAGAGACTATTGAAAGAACACTGATTTATTGATAAATATTTTACATAGCATGATTTCGGGTTATGTGTCATCAACATCATCAGCTCATTAAACGTCCCCACCGAGGGGCACGAGCCTACCCGTATAGGGTGATTAGGCCTTAGTCGTCCACGCGGGCCCAGTGCGGATTGGACGACTTCACACACAACCTTCGAATCTCTTCGCACGTGCATGAAGGTTTCCTCACGATGTTTTCCTTCACCGTAAGAGCGTCGGATAACGTACATATATTTTCGAAAATTCGAAATACATTGGTACGTGTCGGGATTTGAACCTCAGCCCTCCCGGTAGGAAGGCGACAGTCCACACCACTGAGCCACCGACGCTCTTATGTGTTATGTGTACTTCGTAACAATTATCCACTATGGTGCTTTCTATGCATGTACGAACTCGTGCAAACTTACAAGACCTATCAGAGAAATCAACTTTATTTAATTGTATATACATTCAGGATATATTTATTACCAAATAAAATGATATAAGTATTTCATTTGAACAAGTTACTTGCATACTTTGAGGCTTGAAAGTTTATATGTTTTTTTATTTTCATTTTATCAATTCACTGAGAAAGCTTTTGTACTTAGTAACTTATCGATCCAAAAGTCTTTGAACGCTTGACTTATTTTTTTTTATGGATGGATAGAAATAAAAGAATGATTCTGGGTTTTACTTAACAAAGAATCAGAAATACATTAAGTTTGAATATTTTGTGTTACTTTTACTGATCTAACTCTCCAGGTCAGCAAATTGAAATAGCAGTCGCCTGGTTACCTTAGTTCCAAGATCAGAGATCAATAGAGAAGATGAATGCTAGAATAGAAACCGCATCTTGGTAAGTCTAGGCCACTCTTCAGCCCAACTACTGATGACTTTTGAAAGGTCATTGGTATGCTGAAAAAGGATAGCAGTTGATGTATATTGCAAAAGAGGGAGATTCAAGCAATGAACTATGATAATTTTATGTTATTTGTAGTCGCATCCAGTAACTTTTCGTCGTGGTTTCTATATAAAGAATTTGCATACATTCATTTTTATAGTAGCACCGAGCGCCACTGTTTAGATTTCATTTGCCCAGTGTAATCTTAATTGCTAATCCGGACCTCCACGCTGGCTACTTGTATTTTTGTGCCCCGCCATTTTCTCAGTGCTAATAGGAATCGTGACTTCTGTTTAATTTAGCTGAATACGAATGGAAGGTTGATTGGGCGCGTTGTACCTTTGTTACTTTTTTCGGATTTGCGCAAAACGGTTTCACTGCAAATAGGTTTGATGCCTTTTGTTTTTTAAATAACGGCCAATTGTGGATTTTGGTGGTTCGTGGAATTGGAATTTTTATGTTGAACGCGGCGGTAAATAGCGTGTTTTGTTAATGAACAATGTATCAAGGTCTTGACTGATGACGAATTTCCTTAAATTCGTGTATGTTTTATCTCTTAGATCCATTAAGTAAACATGTTATTAAAAATGTTTGAAAGTCGTTCTTAAAAAATGCAGTTGTGACTAATGTCAAACAGATTGAAAAATAATGACTGAATAGTTAGACTATGTTATTTCAGCCATAATTGTTTTTTATGTTATAAGTAACGGGACGGTCAGTGCGCTCACCTGGTGGTAAGTGGCGCCTGACCATGACAGAAGCAATGTTGAATGAATAGCAGTAATTAGTCATTATTTTTCCGTCAACATAGCTCTCTCTAGCTAGGTCTCTCATACCGGTAATTTTACTAGCTTCAGTGCCCTCACAACAGCAGGACAAGACCTTGCTGAATGACACCTATCAATTGTTGAGGAGTTATTACTTCCATTGTTCGTTTAGCACTATTAGTTACGGTGTCATACCACGGTCACAAAGAAAACCCACACGAAACAATTACCTTGGAGGTTTAACTCGAACGAGTCTTGTTACCAGACGTCAAAACTTTTTATTTTTCCCGACCCTTTATTTTGTTTCTTCTTTTCAAGTTCAGCAATACATTCGTTGCTATTTTGGAGTTGCCAGTGGCATGTTCTTAACTTTCGGATATCATTTAATATATGGAGAATCGTTTTCGTCAGTAAAAAATGTACAGTGCTTGCAGTTCCCGCAGCCTACGGGGGCATTGAAGATGATCTTTGATATATTACTCTTGCTTCTAACTATGGAAACTGCAATGACTGTACATTTTTTTGATGGCGAATACCCGAATTGTGGCAGTTTTAATGAAAAATTACCCCCAAAAATCATTGTTTATTTTTATAATTTTTGATTTCTTGAAATGAGTATCCAATATGCTTTCAAAATTTCAACACCATACGATCTGCCATTAAATTCTGAATCTCACGATACTAAATTGTCCTGGCTAATTTGCATATTTTCGGAGACTGTGAAATTGATGCCCTGAAAATGAACGTCTTCAATGTCAAAAAAAAAAAAAATATTTATTTAGTGATGTGCGACTGACATCATCACATCACCATGCATTGGACAACACTAAATTTACGATAAAACTTTCAATAAATTATTGTGTAAAATTGAATTTTACAGACTTGGTTTTAACTTATCATTTGGTAGCGAAGAACATTTTATATTGCTTTCTCAAAAGGGCTAATTTAGATAACATACTGCAAATAAAAATTGTTTCTTTCTTTCCTATCAAAAACTAATATCTAGTTGAAATATTCATTACACCGTGAGTGATAAGATTTTATGGTGAAAACTGAATATGTTACGACAGAGCCCTCGTTGTCTACAAACTTTTAGGGTTGAAGTGGAACTATGAATAATGGTATTGTGACCTTTTGATTGCCAGATTATGACATTAAAGGGCGAACTTGCTTGATAACGTTCTACTTATGGTTATTCTCAATAAAAAAAGCCTAGAAGTTAAGGGCATTTTGTTAAAGTACTCGTATTTTTTTTTTCTTATCATTTTTTTAAATTTATTTTGGCACAAACAGTCATTACAACAAACATAACTTTTAAATAATTTACATACAAAACGACAAAACAGTGGCGAAACTTAACTTTAAGGTTATTGTTACATTTGTGAGCTTGGTTACAAACTATGTTCTTACATTTTAATTTCTAACTACATGTACTATTTGTTCGTACTGTATGTACGAACTACTTACATGTTAACAAGACGGTTCAAGTACTACTATAGGAGCAATCTTTAATTAATTCATTTTAAATATTTGTGGGCTATCAAAAAGTTCTAGATCTGAGAATTGTTTATTATACATGTTAAGACAGCGATGAAAAAAGTTGTTTCGAGTATATTCCTTTTTGAAACGGGTACTTTGTAAGATTGATTGCGTGCGGATGTAAATATTATGGTGATATATTAAATTGTATTTATTTGTGTACTTGATGATTCTTATAATAAATTGAATGCATATGGAACTGAATTATTTTTATACTTGGGAACCCGAAAAGTTCTATTATTTTCCCGTGCGAATCAGGAACGAGGCACCATAGCGGGTTTGTTCAGATACGTGGAATTCTATAGGTTGAAGAAGATGACTGGATTCTTCTTTATTCATGGCTTTTGAAGCAGATGAGTTTTGGATGCGAAACCACGTCTTGCCAAGCGTAACGTAGAATGATTTTTCAGTTATTTAGGAAGACTGAGCTATGTACCGCGATACGCAGAAATGCAATTCTTTAATTAACCTGCTATCTCCTAACAAACTGAATCGCACGAAGCTTTGAAAATATTTAAACATAAAACATATCCAATTACATCAGATGATCTGTTGAGTACTCACGATTTCAGATTAAAACAGAACTCAGTCTAGAGATCGATTTGCATTTAAAATGCTTGTTTATTGCACCATTACCCGAAAAGTCAATGGAATGGAATCCAGTTTTGATCGATTGCGTTCGCTACAATTATTTTCGATTAAAAAGTTATGATTACTTCTTAAATAAGGATGTTTTTTTTTCTCGTGAAGTGGGATAAATACAAGCTAAAGTGCATGTATTTGTCATTGGTGTAGGTTCTTTCTTAGATAAACAATACACTAAGTAGATGAACAACCACGGAGACACGTCAACCAATAAATGACAAAGCCTCACGACACATATATTTATAATAATTGTTATACTTATAAAATATAATTATTCATTTAAACTTTGGATGCGTTGAGCCTCACTAAAAGGGTAAAAACTCAAAAATACGAGCACACTACTATAACATTGTAACATGTGAATGTAATGAAAAATCTCAAAAAGTGACCGTTCCGAAAAAAGAATTTCGAACGGACACTTGAGTGAAATTATGCATCTAGTTATTTTCAAGTATATTGTCGAACTTACAACTGTCTGTTAGTAATTGTAATGACGCTAAAGAAATCGATGTTTTACAGACTGGACAGTGCGACAGTAAGTTTTTCTAACTTAACTGCCTTCGTGATCAAGTGGGCAGATCACACGATCTGCGTGACCTAGAGATCGTTGGTCCCGATCCCGTGGAGAAACATCAGTGTGTGTGATTTTCCTAGTTTGGTTAGGATAATGCAGGCTAAATCACCTGATTGTCCGCAAAAAAAACGATAGCTAAGGCTAAGCCGTTGGTCCTAGTTACAATGAAAATAAAAGTGTTTATTCAGTTTAGGTCCTTACATAACACTTATGATTGTCAAATGAGCTACCACTGGTTCGGACGGTAGTTTTCCACTGAGAAGAAACCAGCAAGAAACTCAGCAGTCACTCTTATCAAAAAAATGTGTTTGGTACAGAATCATGTGTAATCAAAATAATAATAAAGCAAATTATATTCACATTTTTTATCATATTAATATCATCATTAGCTCATTATTATGTGCCCACGAGAGGCACGAGCCAACCCGTAAAGGGTGTATAGGCCTTAGTCGCGTAGGCCTAGTGCGGATTGGCGTACTTCACGGCAACCTTTGAATGTCTTCGTAGGTATGTGCAGTTTTCTTCACGATATTTTTCTTCACCGTAAGGGCGTCGGATAAACGTAACTATAATTTGAATATTACCTAATATATAGTTTTTCGTTAATTTAATACAAAAATACAATTGACAACAAAAAAAACGAATGACATTTGATTGCAAAACCAAAGCAGTCTTATTTAAATATTTTAATGGCAAATCCTACTTTTTCACCCAAGAAAGGTGGTCAGGAATAAAAAATAAGGTGAAATTTGTTACACGAGTTTGTGATTTGATGACATTGAGACCCTAAGAACGCAGGCTTTCATTAATATGTAAGGACTCACTCACCTCAGTTTTTATTCACTACTCGACGCCGCCCCGCCTTCGCACGGTGCATTGCTGATACTCAACACACTACAGAATAACTGTGAACGTTATATGTAAAAACATTATTTTGATAAATCTCATAGGATATCTGTAGGATAATGTAAGCAGGAAAAACCTAATTCTTTTCGACATTACATTGGAAACAAAAATAACAGTATTTTCCAACTATTTAATGGATGTTATTAAACATTTATCTTCAATCACTCTATGAAAAAAACGAACTCCGTGTGTAGTTTAAAGTAAAAGATTTAAGGGACAAAGAAATCAACTTTGTTTTATACTATGTAGAGATGGCTTGTTTATTGTTTGTCAGTTTTGCAACGCATATATATTTTATTTAACTATTAAATGAAAAAAAGACAATCCTTTTATCCTTATTCTTGCCAACTAGCAGCGTCTATGAATGTTTATACTTAATTTAACTTATAACATTGCAAGCTTTCATCTATTATTAATACAATATATTATATTTGTCATGCTAAATATTACGAAGCGTATTTAATTGCGAAAGTAATTATTGGATATTAGACGCTATTTAACGAACAGTAATCGAGTACATGTGATATACCAGTGATGTAACAAGTTATTTGCCATCTTGTAAGTTTGATGATAGCTCATAATATAACTAAGTACAATTACTCGAATATAAAACGCTAAAAAGTATGAAAAACGATAAAGTTGAGAAAAACACTCAAAATAAAATAAGAAACTTTAGTGTTCAAGTAATTACTTACAAAAAACATTGACAGTCATCAAATTGAAAATTCTAATATTAGTAAAGCACAAGTTTGAAATCTCGCTGAAAAACTCTTTATTCACTTGACCCGGAAGGTTAAAGGCTTCTTCCCGGAAATTGTTTACTTAACACCTCTTCAAATTAGTTACCCAGTATAATGACCTTAGTGAAATTTATTTTGTCTTGTCATTTCCTTATAAATCTGTAAGTTTATTGCCCCGGATATATCTTTTTTTCTATTAAAAAAATACCTGTGTCATGAAAAATTTACAAACAATTGAATTTAAAAAATCCAACAATTGAATTTATAAAATCCAACAATTGAATTTATAAAATCCAACAATTGAATTTATAAAAAGATATTTTGTAAATACCCATTCATATTCATCACGAACAAAAATAGATTCAAGTCAATAACCCTTTCAGCGCCCTTTTGGCCTTTTCGTGGTTAATATACAAAAAATTGTGTAAAATATGTCTGTTCAACGCTGAGAGCGGCGTCTGACACTTGATTTTTCTATTGTGTTTTATTTATACAGTTAAGAACTGAATACTTTTTTAATTCATAAGTATACGGGACGGTTTGTGCGCTCACCTAATGATAAGTGATACGCCTGACCATGAATGCATTGTTGAAGAAAATTGATAAAAGCAGGTAGTCATTATCTTTTCCGTCAACACTGTTCTACGCCCGTCACCCGAGACGACAGATGTTACGTTTCTCATACCCGGTAGTTTTACTAGCTACAGTGCCCTCATCCCGAAACACAGAAGTCCAAAACACTCCTACATCACGGGACGATATCTGTCACTGTGGTGGTTTGGTACCTAACTAGACGACAAATGAAGTCACCAAAACAAAACCTTAGCCCTAACTTGTAAGAAGATTTTACTGTCAATATCTAATATCTATATACTAATATTATAAAGCTGAAGAGTTTGTTTGTTTGTACGTCAGGAACTACTGGTCCAATATGAACTTATCTTACACTGTTAGAAAGCTAGTTTATTGAGGATGGCCTAAGGCAATTTATTATAATGCTAAAAATAATAGAAACGAGGCAGAAAGGAAGAATATTTAACAAACAGGGGTTATTTTTCCTAGATTTTCCACTGCGTAAACAGTTGCAGTTTCAAAGTCATAAATTACAGTATTGTTCGCCTTTGAAAGTTAAAAAGAAATCCACAAAAGCATATTTATCTTTTAACGTGAGCTCACAACAACCTTTTCCACGCGAACGAAATCGCGCGCAATATCTAGTCCGGAATATGATTGTGGTCGCAACGAGATTAGTGACGGAGCACAATCAATTTATTAATAAATTGAAACGTGAAACCGGCTGGAGCTTGATTTACTTATGGCAAGTGATAAGTTTAGTTTCCCAATGTTATTCTCCGAGTAGTATTGTGGTATACATAATACTATTACGACGGTAACAAAAGCAACTCCGCATTATTAAATCGCCTGAATTAATTAGCTTATTAATAATTCCGTTATCAAAGACGTCTCTGGAAAGCCGAGCTGGAGTTTAATGAGCAGTGAGGTCTTGTATTTGGTAATAAGATTGTATGCTGGCTTAGCGACAAGCGCGATCGATTGACGAACGCACAAGTAAACCAATTATCACAATAACACATTTCTTATAGAAATTATTATATGGTATACAAGGAATATACGAAGTAAAATATTGAAATGCAGATGAGCGTCAGCGGCTCAATGGCGTGGACTATTGCCCTCCTACTAGGAGAGCTGTGGTTTAATTCCCGCCATATACCAATGAGCTTTCGTATTTTCGAAATTATATGTATGTTATCCGACGCTCTTACGGTGAAGGAAAACATCGTGAAGAAACCTGCGCACGCCTGTAAAGAGATTTGAATGTTGTGCGTGAAGTCGTCCAGCCCGCACTGGGCCCGCGTGGACGACTAAGGCCTAAACACCCATACGGGTAGACGTGCCCCTCGGTGGGACGTTTAATGAGCTGATGATAATGATGAATTTTTATGAGCCTTCTCAGTAGAATCAACTGTCCACATAGGTGGTATATTCCCATTAGTTTTTAACTTCTTTTTAATTGAAGATACAAAAGTATCTTGTAAATATTTAATTCAAAAAAAAACATTTTCCAGTTTGGGTTTGAAACTTGCCACACGGGTATTAAAAGTTTGTTTGATCCCCCGAATGTAATAAATCCCAACCACAACCATAATATTGCAAATCATGCAATAAATATTCAACGTTCCGACAATACGCTGCCATATTCGATACTATAGCTTAATGTCTCATCTTAGGGCGGTGATAGTGTTGCTTAACTACCGATAGTTGACCTCGAAAATCATCTATACTGTCGATGAAAGACATTTTCCAGTATCTTATCGATATTATGAATAATTTTGGCAATAGTCAGAAGCAATAGTATCGATTCTATTGATTCTTACGGTGAAGGAAAACATCGTAAGGGACCTGCGCAACCCTGCGAAGAAATCCAAAGGTTGTGTGTCGGCCAATCTGCACTGGGCCCGCGTGGACTACTAAGACCTATTCACCCTAATTCATACACCGCCATCCAGTCCCATATTAGGCGAGGAGCGTGTAGTTATTTTGTAAATACATACATATTATACAAAGTAATTACAAAACATATGCATGAGCACACTTAATGTTTGTACTGCCCGGAAATCCCCCTTTACAACACATGGGTCAACACTGTATCGATAATCAATTTGACAATAAACTTCGATAGTATCGAAAAAATGCCTCAGTATCAATATTTTTGACTATTGCAGGGTTATCGATGGTATTTCTTTAGCTCAACTATCGATAACCTATCGATAGACTATCGATAGTGGACCATCAAGCGGCAACACTAGGTGGTGTGTAATCGGCGCATTACAACCATCTAGTTCATTAGACTGATGTGCATTTAATGGTGTCCATTGATACCAAACAGTCACGTGATATCTGTTATTTGTGGCTACTGATAACAAATCCATACTGATTATAAATAGGTCAGTAGGTATGTGTCTGTTTGTTTGTCCGTCGTTCACTGCGCAATGGAGTGTAGGAGATAGTTGAAGAGATATATAGTTACTTCAGCTACTTTTTTTCTATTTCTTATCAAAAATTGGCGGTGGAAGTTTATACAGAACATTCCGCAATTATTGTTCAAGATAAAAAGTTATTATTTTGTCATTAACATATTCTTTGAAAAGTCTCTACTTAACTCTTAAAAGCTGGTGTGTTATTTTTTAGAAGCAATAAAATTATTGATAGCCTTGGTAGCCTTTTCGGACCGACGACATGCGAAAGGTCGCTGGTGGAGGCTGGATGAGGAAAGTGGAGGAGCGGGATATCTGGCGGAAAATGGGAGAGACCTTTGTACCAGCAGATAAGTTGAAGAAAGAACATTTTGAAATAAAATTCCGTTCCGTATTCTCATCTTTGTTACAAATCAGGAAAGAGGAATAGTGTTACGCCGTTAAAGCGAGCGAAGGCAGAAGAAAACTGACAAAAACATGAATAAGCGAGCGTATTACGTTTTATTGTACGAGCAAAAACAATCTAAACATTTTATTTCTTATTATATATGATACCATAACTATTACTGTCATCTGAATTGAATATCAGTACTTATAGCAGCGATTATCTTGGACGTAACAGCTATTCCGTAATGCATGACGTAATAAGCTCCTCTTGAGACCGCGTGTAATCTCAGATTACGTCGCAGTACAGCTCATCAGCATTATTAAACACTGCAAACCAATCAAATCTACAAATGGCATGATGTCTAGGTCCTAGGATCGTAAGAATCATTCCTGAATATTACAAATATTCACATTTTTGTATTTTTCCTATTGTTGTTTTAAGAACATTATATTCATAATTATGCACTTATAAACTGTATTTAATTTTGTTTAACAGTATCGAGGAACCACTGACACTGAAAATACAGTATTTTTACTAGTTTTGATGTCAGGGTTCACCTTTTGCTGCAACCATACATTGTAAATCCCTAACCTAAACTATACCTGTAATGACTAACTATGTATTACACCTGGGTTATGAATAAATGATTATTTTTATTATGGCTCAATGGTGTGGACTGTCGCCTTCCTATCTGGAGGGCTGAGGTTCAAATCCCGCAACGTACCAATGTGTTTTCGAATTTTCGAAAATATATGTACGTTATCCGACGCTCTTACGGTGAAGGAAAACATCGTGAGGAAACCTTCATGCACGCCTACGAAGAGATTCGAAGGTTGTGTGTGAAGTCGTCCAATCCGCACTGGGCCCGCGTGGACGACTGAGGCCTAAACCCTATACGAGTAGGCTCCTGCCCCTCGGTGGGGACGTTTAATGAGCTGATGATGATGATTATTATTAATATGGATTAAAATAACGATGTGCCAACTCTCAGTCCGATAACTCATGTTTTATATTTTTTTAGAGGCGACGTTCCAAATCCCACCACGTAGCAATGCGCTATCAAATTTTAGAAATTATATGAACGTTTATCTGACGCTCTTATGGTGATCCTTCAACATATCATCGAAAGGAAACCTGCGCACGCCTGTGAAGAGATTCAAAGGTTGTGCGGGAAGTCGGCGTATCCGCACTGGGTTCGCGTGGACGAATAAGGTTTAAGTACCCTGTACGGGTAGGCTCGTGCCCATCGGTCGGACGTTTAATGACCTGATGATGATGATGAATATCAAAATTTTTAAAAGTTCAAACATTCCTATTTAGATTTTAATATTTTTAAAAAATATTCAACTTTTATTATTATTCATTATGTCCAGGACTTGATGAAGTTTTAACACTAATCAATCGCAAGTAATATCGTATCATACTTGCGAACTACGCCTTCGTCAATCTAAAATATAACTTTCAAAGAAAAAGATTCTTTTGAAATGTAATAGCAATATCTACTTTGCTGTATTGTTGTAGGTTTTTATCATTGAACGTTTTATTAAGGATAACGTGACGATTTGTATAAAAAGTACTTTTTTAATAAAATCTATTTTGTTTCGTTTTTTAATCATGATGAGCTTCTTGCACTTCAGCACAGACTATCCTAATGGAAGAGACTTGCTTTAAGATTGAGCAAGCTTACGCAGAAAAAGCCTATTCACTCAGATTTTGGATTCCACAGGGTTATATGTGGCTGGAAACAAGACGCAGACACGTCACTCCATTCATGGGCAGTACGCATAATAAAAGTAGACGTTAAGTCCGAATACGGGGAACGTCAACAACCAACAGATGAAATTTTGCAGTACGCCTTGATGACCTATGGTAAAAGGGAGACGAATTATCAGTGCTTAGAGTATAACTGACCTCTTTCGTAACACGCTTTTGTTATCTATGAATTCTAGTCTATTATTTCCGGAACGATATGATCTGGCGTCCTTCAAAAAGAGAGCGTATTCTTAAATAAAGGGCTGACAATGCATCTCTCCAGCTTACAACAACTAAGCTGTTGCAAATGTCCATGGGCGGCGGTAACACTTTCCATCGAGTGATCAGTACGCTCGTTTGCTTCTCTATTTTATTAAACCACCTTCAAATGATCTCTCCTCTTGAAACCTCTACTATTTTCTTCTATTTCGATAGTGTCACAGGACGAGCCCATTCAAGGATACCTTATCGTCGATTAAGCACATAAAGGCACAATTTATCCGATATTGGAGTGAAGCTCAAAGACGTTCGAGTTTCAATCTATCCCGAATGCAGGCAAAGTGAACATATCACAAACCACGTTTCAGATATCAATTTCTAATATCGGCCAACAAATTCGCCTGGGGCGATATGCTATCGTACTGTCGATAAATAAAATTGTTACGTCTATATGTTAAAGGTATTTCATTTTTTGCTTGTACACTTGTAATGACAGTATTTTTTGGAAATAAATATTTTATGTACATTATCTGTTCTTCTATTTATTTAATTATTCTTTTGTAGTTTCGATCTGGAGGGTGCAGGTAAAAATCCCGCCACGTACCAATGTCTTTTCGAATTTTCACAATTATATGTACGTTTATCCGACGCTTTTACGGTGAAGGAAAACATTGTAAGGAAATCTGCGCACGCGTGCGTAGTGATTCAAAGGTTGTGTGTGAAGTCGGCAAATCCGCACTGGGCTCGAACTATGGCCTATACACAATTTGTGCTTGTGCCCTCGTTGGGATATTTAATGAGGTGATTACGATGATATTTTGTCTTCTTCTATTTGTTTAATTATATTGTAGTGGAGGTGTGAGTGTGAATTTTAAGGCAAAACATTAAGACGAATAGACGAGGTTTTTTTGTGGAAGTAGTTTAAGGGATTTAGAGTAATACAGGCTACTTTTGTAAAATTTTAACCACACATTTTGAAGCAAAAGCTATTATGAAACCGAAGCGGTGGGTGAAAGCTAGTTAATAATAAATAAATATCCATCCATCCAATAGTAAGCATTAGCCTGTGATTTGGGCTTGAAACAATGGATTTGTTTTTGTAAATACATACATAGTATACATGGAAACACCCAGACCAATACAAAACATGTTCATGCACACAAATGTTTGTACTTTCCGGGGATTTAACCCGGAACCCTTAGTGTAGTAGTCGACGCTCGACTATTACACCACTGGTCATCAAAAACAACTCAAACACCTACTCGAATATTTCATAACAATCCTAAAAGCAAATGCAACGTAAAAATAACGAAACGTAGATTTCCAAAAGCGACCGTTGATTTACACTTCCAAAAATGAAAACACTGTTTACAAAATCTTCAAAGCTTCCATAGCATAAACCACACGGTAAAAGCCGATGAAATTTCCAACCTTATCTTCCACAAAAATACCCAGTCCACAAATAAATATCTCATCTGAGAACGATCCCGCATCTCGCGCTTGCATCGTCGCATTTCTGCTAAGATTGGAACCGGTGTTCTATTTTGCTACATACTTTCATACCTCGTGTACGCTTTTATGTATTATTTAATAACTAAAATGTTGATTGTGAATAATTATACTATGTTTATTTTTATTTAACGGTTATTTTGTATTTTGCAAGTCGTATCGATTAAATAGTTGTGAAACGACTAATTCAGTCTTCTCAGCTTGACTGTGATTCGTCGTTGATTTCTATTGGCGCACGTGGCCTCCCCACTGCTACTTTTGTATTATAAAAGAGCCCGGTTGATTGTTGAACGGCATTCTAAGTCTAGAAGTAAAGAAGTAATAAACTTTGAGAATCTACTGTCGTTGTTTGAATTTATGTTTATACTCGTTTTAAAGTTAAAACAAAAGTTTGGTCAAACAATGATTAATGAAGAAAACTGGGACCACCAGTGCTTCTATCCTATTAACTTTACATTAGGACTTCCGCTACAAATTTCATGTAAATGGTTCTAAATGAAAATGGCTTCGTTGAGTTTTTCATCCCCTATTTTATCCACTTAGGGATGAATTTTATCAAAATCCTTTCTTAGGAGATTCTTACGTCATAGAAGCCTACATTATTTTTCTTCGGGTCAACGATGATTATGAGATTCTTACATGACCTTCTTAAGAGCGTCGGTGGCTCAGTGGTGTGGACTGTCGCCTTCCTACCGGGAGGGCTGAGGTTCAAATCCCGACACGTACCAATGTATTTTCGAATTTTCGTAAATATATGTACGTTATCCGACGCTCTTACGGTGAAGGAAAACATCGTGAGGAAACCTTCATGCACGCCTGCGAAGAGATTCGAGGGTTGTGTGTGATGTCGTCCAATCCGCACTGGGCCCCCGTGGACGACTAAGGCCTAATCACCCTATACGGGTAGGCTCGTGCCCCTCGGTGGGGACGTTTAATGAGCTGATGATGATGATGACATGACCTTCAATTCAAATTGGCCTTACAACTAACCAGAACTACAAACTATACGATTGTTGAAATATTATCACTTATTGCTCTCATCTTAGCCTATTTCTACTTCTTACTCAATATAAAAATATTTACTTTTTCATCAGGTAGCTCCCAACAACCAAATCCGGAGATCGTAAATCCCCGCAGGCCAGCCGTTTGCTCAAACAATTTGAGTATTTGTACTCGTCTCATGGATGTTTATTTAACCATTTACGTGCCCTAGTCATGATAGTTCTGGCTGTATAGAAATTAAGTCTAGTTAATTGATTCACGGTCGTAAGATCTGAACGTTGATTATATTTTGTTTGTTGAGATTAAGTAATTAAGATAACTACAATAAATATATATTCATTTCTCGACGACCCGTTTGGTGTTGCGGTTGAGAGGTCGGTTGCAACACCAAGGGTTCCGGGTTCGATCCCCGGGCAGTAATAACATTTGTGTGCATGAACATGTTTGTTTGTAATGGTCTGGGTGTTTTCTATGTATAATATGTATGTATTTACAAAAAAATTATATATGTATGTTTAGCAGTTGTTTAGTACCCATAATACAGGCTTCACGCTTAATTTGGGGCTAGATGGCGCTGTGTGATTGTCAGTGGATATTTATTGCTTATATTATAATTTTTTATTTATTCTTGTAAAGTTTTGTTGGAAACCAAACAAAAAAGGGAGACTATCCAAAATCGAATCACAAAATGGGAAGTTTGTCACTTCGATTCTATCGACATTTTCTGTCACGTATTTCTTTATTGGTGATGGGTGAAGTAAATATGTTGTATTCACCTCTAAATTGTGATACCCTTAATATTGTATTTACACGTTTTTATCATGTTTTATTAACCCCTCTGCGTTGAATCTAGGGAGCAGGCATCTGAGAATAGATTTTCTTTTTCCTCTGATTTCTTAGGGAAGGAACATTATTTTATGAAATTTCAAGTCCATAAAATAATGTTTTATTTACTATTTTAAATTAAAACCAAATAAAAGCTTTATATATATAACGAAACTAGCGATTCCAGAATTGCACCGCCAGGTGGTCGACGGTGCGGAGCGAAATTTTATCTGCTTTCAATTTCCGCACGAAGATGCGATCGAGATTAGATGTTGCAGTTTTGACTCTCGACTGTTCCTTGTCAGCACTTTGAACGTTTGGCATCTGTTCCACCTGGAGTATATTCTGAACAGTATTCTTGTTTGTATAGCCATCGCTTGCTGTGTACCGACTTGTATCATATCTGATGTTTCATAGCACACGATGGATTGGATTTATAACGTTTGGTAGAATATCAAACACTACATGATTGAAAAGTATGATTACAAAATATTTATCGGCTATCACTTTTCGATATCTGATTTCAAAATATTGAAATGAATAAAGGAAAATAATCTGTGGGAAAGATATTTTTCAAAAATTCTATTTAAGATACACAGGAACCATAGAATAAAATATTATTTACAAATAAAATAATGGCTTATCCACAAATGGTTAATTAAGATTAAATAAAAACTTAAATACTTTATAATTTTATTTTGGTTTCACTTTTGTAACTTAAATGTTTGTAACTCAAAACTTCACTATATTTCTATTCTAATAAATATTTTGTTTCTTTTGCCGTTATATAAAAAGAAGAAATAATTCGAAGAACCAACAAGAATGTTGACTTCGAATGTAAGCTACAGAGGTAGATTTTAACTGAACTGTATATGAAAACTTTAACACGTTAATACTCAAAAGCAAAAATTTTCAAGAAAAACAAAGTATCTATTAATCTTATTCAACCGGCGTCTTTCTTAAATAGAGATATAGTTACCATGACCTAAAACGTCGGATCAATCAATCTATCGTTCATTTTTCATAGTCACTGTTTGGCTTGTAAAGATAGGATAGGGTTCAATGAGTGTAATGAACCGTATGAAATCGATATAACACATGTATAGGAACAATATATAAAAAAATTGGTTAACTAAAATAAAGATTATTAATGCAATGTTTTATTTGCCAAAGTATTAAAGTCTAATCTTTCCTAATGATTATATTAGCTGTGCCCCGCGGTGTAAAATATTTTCCCGCAGCGAAACGTAGCGCATCTGTTAATCCAGGCAATGACAACTCCACGCTTTAAAATAATAACAAACATACGCACTCCCAAACTTTCGCTTTAACTAGTATATTGTTGTAGCCACTTGTAGCTGGTGCCCGTGACTCTGTCTGGGCAGGATTTGTATTTCAAGAAGCATTATTTAATGTATACAGATCATATCATTAATTAACTTTTAAGGCTTCTCATTACAAATTACATATTATTATATGTAACTCTTACGGTTTTGGCAGCACACGCCAGTATAGATAGATATCATTTACTTACTTACTTAACACTTCGTCATATTTTGGAAAATAATATAATTCACTCAATATCTTTACAAATTGCAGCCAACGTGTTATTCTTATGTCGAAGCTATAATATTGTTACAAGCTGGGGGTTCCGGATAAATTATTGCCAAACACGAAGAATAACACGGTAACACACTTTATTAATTAACCAATATTAAACACACACAACACTAATTACACTTACCCTCGTACTAATTCATCAATTAACGCACGCACTAAAATCCGTAATGAACACTGCACACTATAACACAACACTTGCCGCACACACACGTAATAATCACACGTTAACTCTTCACACTGTTATATCACACTCGACGATCCCTTAGATATCACTGTATCACTCGCTTCTTCCTTGTAGTCGCAGGTATTTCGCTCTTCGTTCGCTCTTGAGTAGAACACAAGACTCCCGGCGCACCCCTCGGTCCGCCTTATATACCTGTCCGGCCGCTGAGCTCGAAGCGTCGACGTCATTCTACATAGTTCGCGAATTATCTAGAACATACTAGACTCTTTGCTATTTGACAATTCGCATGTCATACTCTATGGACTGTCTGTGGACTGACGTCACATATTAGCCGCCATTTTAATGACATTTTAATTACGTCAATTCGTAACAATATTGTTTTATTTTTTGTTAAAATCCATTCAGTAGTTTTGGAGTAAAAGACTAACAAGCATCCATTCTTACAAACGTTGGCATTTATATATTAGAATTTTGATCCTTGCTCTGACAGAGTATTCTTTACTGTGGGTATGTTTGTACACACACGACCCATCTGGTAAATGGTTAAACGCCGGCTACTACACCAAGAGTTACGGGTTCGATCCCCGGGAAGTGAAAACATTTGTGTGCATGAACAACACAGGGCGTTGACAATATAAAGCTATCGTAAGTTGTAATAATATACATTTATAAATGAAAAAATCTTATTTCTTGACTTAATAATGGGTCCGCAAATATGATTTTTCAATTTGCAAATGTTTTTCTGCTTTCTAGATGAGTGACGTTGAGAAATTGGACGATTGCCTTTCGATCTGGAGAGTTAAGGTTTAATGCCGTCACGTACCAGTGTCTTTTCAAAATTTTCGAATTACATGTATATTTATCCGACGCTCTTACGGTAAAGGAAAAATCACGATTTTTTCTTGCAGGTGTGCATGAAGGTTTCCTCACGATGTTTTCCTTCACCGTAAGAGCGTCGGATAACGTACATATATTTTCGAAGATCGAAAAACACATTGGTACGTGTCGGGATGTGAACCTCAGCCTCACCATTGAGCCACCGCCGCTCTTCCGTGAGCCGAAGCCGTGGGTATTACTTGTTATTTATATAACGTAGGAGTATTTTAAGGTAGCCAGACAAAAAGTGGAAAATGTACATCGCAATACACGAGTTTTCTTTGGAACACTTTAATTATGTATCCTCTTGTATCAGATGGATCAAAGGGGGAATTCCTTTTTCCTGAATATAGAATTCAATTTATTCATTCAATCATCCCCTATACATCGATATTCATTTCGCGCGATTCGTTTTTTTTATCGTTGAGCGCGTAAACAAATTATGTTTCTTAAATAATATAACATTATACTGAGACTTTATTTCACATCGAAAAAGTGAAATCTTTGTTGAGTTCCTTCGTTGTTTTCTTTTGAATTTAATATTTGAATATCTTAAGTTGCCAAAGGAACATTTTCTTACTTGAAAGCTACGTATTTACATATAACTTCAGCGAAAATAAAATTATTCATGTGGAATTAAGTTTTTGGATTATTGTTGTACAATATAATTGCTCTTTATCGTGGACTGAATAAGGTACAATATATTTATTGAAAATATGCGGATATGCAATTGTAGTTCAAGTTGTCAGTTGCTTTCTTAGCCTTACTTCGCAAAAAGACAATAGAAATTTGTGGAATGAAGAGTAATATTCCATTTTATATTTATTTGGTTAATATTCAAGAAATATACAATTATATTGTTATATTATATTGTTTATTGGATTGACACTAATTTATATAAACTAAAAGTTTTTTTTTTTTTTTTTTTTTATCCTGCTCAACACAATCTGTTTTTGTACATTTAGCCGCTGGTTTCACTGACTGTAAGTCCGAGTTTGTCTTTAAGCTATGTGTGAGTTCCTTTGAACTCACACAAATCATGTTCTGGGAAAACGGTTTTGAAGGCTCGGAACGCTATTCCTTCTCAGTCTTGAGTATATTGTACTGCCAGAGCCTTTGAGGTTTGACGCTAAAGCATTAACATGCTGTGACAGCTTATTCTGGTACTTAGCACTTCTAATGGCTATTTCCTGTTTTACTGATCGAAGACCCAAATCTCGTAGGATATATTTATTGCTGATACATTTCGGAATATTGAACATGAGTCTGATGGTTTTGGATTGAAACCTTTCCAAAATTTCAATGTTGCTGTTTGATGCTGTTCCCCAGAGTTCGATTCCGTATGTCCAAACAGGTTTGATTACTGTCTTATAGATAGCCATTTTGCTCTCATTTGAAAGCTGGGACTTCTCCCAATAAGCCAGTATAAGCTTCTTATCTTTTGATCAAGCTGTTTACGTTTACTCCAGATATGTTTCTGCCAAGTTAATCTTCTGTCTAAATGCATTCCTAGGTATTTTGCGGTGTCTGATTGAGGTATTTGATTGCCATTTAGCGTCACTGGAGGACAATCACCTTTTCTAAGAGTAAACGTAACGTGCACGGATTTACTGCTATTTGCTTTTATTCTCCACCTGTGAAGCCATGAGTCGATTTGTGTTAGGTGTTTTTGGAGAGTTGCTGATGCAGCCACAGGGTCAGAATTGATTGACATTAAAGCAGTGTCGTCTGCGTATGTGGCTATAACTGTATCAGCGTTAGTTGGAATGTCCGAGGTGAAGATAAGGTACAGCACTGGACCCAGAATGCTTCCTTGTGGAATACCTGAGCTAATTTTGAATAATTTTGATGTGGTCTCATTAAATTTGACTTCGAAGCATCTTTTCTCTAAGTAGCTCTTTAGTATGGGGTAGAATGAGTGTGGTAGGCTCTTTTTTTTTTAAATAAAAGGCCTGTGTGCCAAACTTTATCAAATGCTTGACTGATGTCTAAGAAGACAGATGAACAATATTGTTTGTTTTCCAGTGTATAGCTTATCGTGTTTGACAATCTATTCACTTGTTCTATAGTACCATGTTTTTGCCTGAAGCCAAATTGATGATCAGGAAGTATTTCGTTTAAATTGGGATGCATTCTGTTGAGAAGTATTTTCTCAAACAGTTTTCCCAATAGAGGTAGAAGACTAATAGGTCTGTAAGATGAAGGCTCTTCAGGTGCTTTACCAGGTTTCAGAATCATTACGACTTGAGCAATTTTCCATTGACAGGGGTAATAGCTGAGTCTTAGGCAGGCATTGAATAGTGCGACCAAGTGCTTTATTCCTTCTTTTGGTAGATTCATTAGCAGTGTTGAGTCAAGTTGGTCGTAACCAGGTGCTTTCTTCAGTGGCAGAGCTCGAATATAACTGTGTATTTCCTTAACGCTTACCGTTGTTAGCGGTAGGCAAAGTTGGTTTGGTGAGTCTAAAAAGTCCATGAACTCCTTATCATAGTCTGTATTGTTGCAATGTGAAGGAGTGAATACGTCTTGGAGGTGTTCGGCGAAAGCAATGGACTTTTCGTAATCAGACCTGGCCCAGCTTCGGTCTTGTCTTCTTATTGGTGGTACATGTTCTTTCGGGCGCTTTAGATTTTTTGTAGCACGCCAGAGTGAATAGTTTGTATCCTTATGCGGAGTTAGTTCAGCCAAATAGTTCTGGAAGCATATGTTTTCATGTGTTTTAATCATCTCTTTTAACTCAGTTGTTGCTCTATTAAGTCTTGATTTGTCGATAAACTAAAAGTAAAATTAAATTGTAGATACATTTAATAAATTCTGAAATAATATTTATAAATAAGGTATTACTGAATTTGATTTGCACGTCGTAATGTTCACGACAGAATATGACAGGACATTTTTTTATTTAAGACCACATTGTTTGTTATTAATTTGGCAAATAAAGAAATTATTATTATAAAAAATAAGAAAATCCTCAAGTGACGTGGATTATACATAAATGTTCGCTTAGCAAATTATTTTACATGATATTCCCCCGTATTTAAACGTAGTCTGTGTTGTAATTTTTTTCATAGTTCACACAACATTAGATGCGCGGCGCGCAGTACAATATCATGGTTGTATCTAATAAAAAGGTCTTTTTTAATAGCTATATTCCTTATCGCATCAGCTTTCTGCCAATAAAAGTCCTGCCTAGCTAGAGTTAGCCATTACATTGATTACCCGGAACAAACAGTCAGACAGATACGTAATTACCGTGTATAAGAGACATAACATCTTATGTCTGGGGTGACGGGCGCAGTGCGGCATGGATGGAGAATGATAACTGTCTATCAGTTGTTGGTCTCCTTTAATGCCGCTTTGTCATGGTCAGGCGAATCGCTTACAATCAGGTGCATGTCCTGACAGTCCTGTTCACTTAGTAATATAAAAAATAAACATAATTTGGAAAAAATACTTGGTTCGTTAGAGCGTCGGTGGCTCAGTGGTGTGGACTGTCGCCTTCCTACCGGGAGGGCTGAGGTTCGAATCCCGACACGTACCAATGTATTTTAGAATTTTCGAAAATATATGTACGCTATCCGACGCTCTTACTGTGAAGGAAAACATCGTAAGGAAACCTTCATGCACGCCTGCGAAGAGATTCGAAGGTTGTGTGTGAAGTCGTCCAATCCGCACAGGGCCCGCGTGGACGACTGAGGCCTAATCACCCTATACGGGTAGGCTCGTGCCCCTCGGTGGGGACGTTTAATGAGCTGGTGATGATGATGATTTGGTTCATTTATGTACAATATATGTACTTATCTGCACGTATTACAAACAGGCTCTCCAATTTTATTTATATGTATAGATTGAGATCGAGCAAACTTCGTGTAACCAAGAATTTCGCCACGGGCCCATAATGTCAGTGGTAAACCACTGATTTTAAAGCATTTTTGATTACTTAAAGTAGAGTAAGGAACTATAAGAATTTCAAAATCAGTACCAATTATAAAATTAAATTGTGATTTTTACAATGAAATCCCTTTCATACAAAATAATTGTCTGATAGCAAGGTAATAATCAAGCTCGGAAAGAGCTTTTAGCAAAACTATAAATTAACAATTGGAAATCCAACTCGATGACCGCCATGAATTAACAGATTCTACGAACCATGCGTAATTTAATTCTCGTTACGGAAATACGGAAATTATTTTGATGAAATTCGAAATACGTTGGGAAACTCTTTAATGTCTTAAAATTATTGTTTTCATTAATAATTAGCTTTTGCGTGCGATTTAGTCCGCGTGGAATAGTTACTTTGGCCTAACGCTCTCTTTAACCCGCTTCTTTGTTTATATAGGTGAGTTAAAACTGCGATATCTCATGAGATATTAATTTAAGTTGAATGATGTAAAGATCAATTTCGTTTAAAATAAAAAAAAAGTATTTTTTGGATAAGGATTATTATCATATTTATGAAAACACATTTGCAAATGATGCTTTATTTAAGAAAATTTTTTAAGCAAAAAATATGTTATAGGGAGCTAACCTTAAAAGATAGATATATGATGTCGCGCACTTTTTCGTAGACCTTTAAAAGGAACAATACTCTCATACATGACTTTTGTGAAACTTTAACCATATACGCAGCGTACGCAGCGGAAGCTCCAAGTATGAAAAATCCCCCCGATTTTGAAACATTCTTCATTGCTGCTCGCTTCTATTACTTGTAGCGTGAAGATATATAGCCTATAGCCTGCCTCGATAAATAAGCTATCTAACACTGAAAGAATTTTTCAAATCGAACCAGTAGTTCCTGAGATTAGCGCGTTCAAACAAACAAACAAACTCTTCAGCTTTATATATTAGTATAGATTATAACGTTCTATGTGGCGTAATTGACGACCCATTTGGTGTTGCGGTTGAGAGGTCGGCCGCAACACTAAGGGTTCCGGGTTCGATCCCGCCCGGGGGCAGTACAAACATTTGTGTGCATGAACATGTCTGTTTGTAATGGTCTGGGTGTTTTCTATGTATACTATGTATGTATTCGAAAAAAATGTATACATGTATGTTTATTCCGTTGTTTAGTACCCATAAAACAGGCTTTACGCTTAACTTGGGGCTAGATGGCGCTGTGTGATTGTCATCATCATCAGATCATTAAACGTCCCCACCGAGGGGCACGAGCCTACCCGTATAGGGTGATTAGGCCTTAGTCGTCCACGGGGGCCCAGTGCGGATTGGACGACATCACACACAACCCTCGAATCTCTTCGCAGGCGTGCATGAAGGTTTCCTCACGATGTTTTCCTTCACCGTAAAGTGTCGGATAACGTACATATATTTTCGAAAAATCGAAAACACATTGGCACATGGCAGGATTTGAACCTCAGCCCTCCCGGTAGGAAGGCGACAGTCCGCACCATTGAGCCACCTACGCTTATTATATTTATTTATTTATTAATCTTAGATAAACTATACACTCACTAGATGGACAATCTTAGTTATTGTCACGTAGTGAGACTCCGCCCATCGCGTCAGTTGGGCAGAATTTTCATTCATAATCATGTCGCTCAATACATGTAATACTGACATAGAAGTATGCTTTTGATTTTGTACCCTTTTAATGACGCCATTAGGTCGAATTTTTAAATGAATAATTTTATGTCATAAATATAACAAAAAGTCAACGTATGTGTCAAGCGCTCTGTCATTTTTTTGCATGTAATTAGTTTATTGTTCACCTAAGGATGTAAAAGCCGTCATAGGTCGTCTAAAATTACATGAAAACAACACTGTTGAAGATGCCTGATATACATAGTTACCTTACATCATATATACCGTATTCGGCAACTAATCAATGATATTCTTCATATATAAAGGTAGATACGCCATCCGTGCCTCAAAAACGAACCGCCGAAGAGAGTACAGTTTGTAGTTTTTTGTTTATGTAAATGTCCGCTCATTCGAAATATATGTATGTGTGCTGTCGCTGCATTCGGAACACTTTTTTCGATTGTTTTGTGAGCATATCACGAATCTATACTTTTTTACATCATTGCAACTAATAACCAAACCAGAATAACGAATCACGTTTGGCAAATCCATGGAGTGCGTTATCTATAATGCAAATGCAACTCACTAATCATTATGCAATCATGATGCATACATGAACCGTGTGGCAGGCGACTAATAACTAATCGGACGGCCTATTTTGTGGCCTTCTAATCATCAATCATACATTTACGATTAGGTTAACAATGATGCGGTGAGTTACTAACGTTTCAATCTACTGATGTTGAACGCAAAAGTTACTATAAATGTGTGGACGTATATTTTGTTTGTTCCGCAAAAATTCTGAACGTGTTATTTATGAAGTTTTATAATCTATACATATAAATAAAATTGGAGTGACTTTTTTTAGCATTGAAATAACCATTTTTTGACTAAATGTATATGAATGTATGTACGACATATTATTATAAAACATTTTTTAAATTTTTGTCCGTCTGTCTGTTTGTTCCGGGTAATCTTTGAAATGACTGGACAGATTTGGACGAGACTTTTTTTTTGCAGGAAGCTGATGTAATGAGGAAAAACTAAGGCTACTTTTTTGAAAGTATTGTTGTTCCGTGCGGCGGCCGCGCTTCGCGTGAGCTACGCACTATAACGTGACTTAACGATGGCATTTTAGGTTATGTTTACTGCGGGAGAATATCTTATACCGCGGGGATAGCAAGCTAGGTATATAGCTTACATAGCTGCAAAACACATAGCCTAATCCATAAATATGATTTCAGACGTTTCAAAGGAACGGAAATCCCGCAGGTGAAACCTGGGCTCATTGCTAGTTTACCATGAATGACATGCTTTTAGATTTTTACTTCATCCGTTTAATTAAATATTTATTACTTAAAGATAACATTTGGTCTCAGTTTTAGTGTCAATTTATTTTTTCTCCATCAGTGCCCATACGTTTGGAACTCCCACTCTCTATTGTCCAAGGTGCAATGTATTTGTTCAATACAGTATTGACGGAAACAATTCCTATGTAAATGCTCACGTATAAGTTTGTAGCTGGGAATAAATAAATAAATATCCACTGACATTCACACAGCGCCATCTAGCCCCAAGTTAAGCGTGAAGCCTGTATTATGGGTACTAAACAACGGATAAATATACTTATACACCCTGAATATTTTCAAAACATATTACACTTTGTTTCAAAATTTTAAGAATGGATCCCAAAATATGGCATGTGGCATTAAGCTAATGATTGCATAAATTATCCCGTTAATCTAATTAGGGTATCGCTGTTATGGCGTGGAATTAATACGGAGGGAAAATAACGGCTTACAATAACACGTGATTGTTGGTTGCTCTTGTCATTAGCTAGATATGTTTAGTTAGTAATATTTTGGGGGGACATTTTTTGTCACAGTATTGTCACAATAAATATAAATAAAAATCCACTGACATTCACACAGCGCCATCTAGCCCCAAGTTAAGCGTGAAGCCTAAATTATGGGTACTAAACAACTGATAAACATACTTATATACATTCTTTTTTTTGTTCGTAAACACATACATATTATACATAGAAACCCAGATCATTACAAACAGACATGTTCATGCACACAAATGTTTGTACTGCCCGGGGATCGAACCCGGAACCCTTGGTGTTGCAGTCGACGTCTCAACCGCAACGCCAAATTGGTCGTCTGATAACTAACAATTCTAATAAATAAAAAATGTCACAGTATTAAGGCAATTACATAAACAACCTAAGAAAAACTACAACTGGTTAGAAGGCTGTTGTAGCCTTTCTCGCATTATTGATGGAGTTTCCATATTATATCTACGGATAATTTTAGTTATATTACAGACAGCAGTACCTTGGAAGGATATGTTAATATTGCATTCTTTAAATCAGTCTGAAACGTTTCGTCCATTGTCAAGGTATTAGACTCAATACTGAGTCATCAATCTAGATACATCCTCAAATAGGAGTGTTTTGTGGTTTTGTATTTTGGAATGAGGTCACTGTAGCTATTGAAATTACCGGGTATAAGAGACCTAACATCTGTCGTCTCGATTGGTCGGGTGCAGTGCGGCATTGATAGAGGATAATAACTGTCTTTCAGTTTTTGGTCTCCTTCATAGCCGCTCTGTCAAGGTAAGGCGTATAACTTACCATCAAGTGAGCGTCCTGACCTTCCTGTACACTAATAACATAAAAACAATCGTTTTTTCCATGACCAGGTCGGTTCACCCACAGATTTTTAACCCATAATCGATTAGCCCAAATAAGGTTTCACCAATGAACTATTCGCACACTGTACGGTACGCTAGTGAACATTTGACCAACAGGATCCTTGGCCCATTATCTTTTCGCCTAAAAGACATTTGATCCATGAACTGTCGTACAATAGAACGTTAGTGAATGTTTGAGCAATAAAATCTTTGGTTATCAGTAACTGTTGACTTAACTAACGCATTCACACGTAGAGTGTCTAATAATAGGGCTTGATTTTTTAAAACAAGTCGTGTTTTTACCTAATTAACTTAAGATTACATTTTATTTGTATTTGTTATAAGTAAGTATAAAGATAGATTTTAACTTAACTTAAAATATCCATCTATCTTAGGCTAGGGCCTCCATCAATGGCATTTAAGACACATGTCGATCAAGTACGATTTGTCTTCTTTCATCCAAAGATGTTGCAAGAAGCCTTCATATACCACTTATTTAAATAAACATAATAAAAATATATTTGACGACTCATCTCGTGTAACGGTTGAGACGTCGGCTATTACACCGAGGGTTACGGGTTTGATCCAAGGTCAGTACAATCATTTGTGTGCATGAACATGTGTGTATTGGTCTGGTTGATTTCTATTTATAATATGTATGTTTTTACAAATAAAATCATATAAGTACGTTTATCCGTTATTTAGTATCCATATTACAAGCTTATGCAGTCTGGGGCTAGATGGCGTTGTGTGAATGTCAGTGGATATTTATTTAACACTAGCTTTTGCCCGCGGCTTCGCTCGCATTAAATTCGGGATAACACGGTACTTTCATTTATCACTATACATAGGATTTCCCCTCCCTCCAACTTTAAAGGTTTCGGGTCAATTTCAGAATTTTTTAGAAAAAATATGTTATAGTGAGCTTACCTTAAAAGATAGACATATGCTCTCGCGGACTTTTTTGTAGACCTTTAAAAGGAGAACAATACTCTCATACATGACTTTTGTGTAACTTTAACCGTTTACTCAGCGTACGCAGCGGAAGCTCCAAGTATGAAAAAATACCCCCGATTTTGAAACATTCTTCATTGCTGCTCCGCTTCTATTACTCGTAGCGTGATGATATATGCCTATAGCCTTCCTCGATAAATAAGCTATCTAACACTGAAAGAATTTTTCAAATCGAACCAGTAGTTCCTGAGATTAGCGCGTTCAAACAAACAAACAAACTCTTCAGCTTTATATATTAGTATAGATTATAAATGATGTTATTGTTTGAAGCTTAAATGGTTTGAAGAAGCGTCTATATCGCTACTGTGACCAACTAACACTGTTACCCAACTTGTATCGGATAACAAGCAACTTGTCCTGAAGATGATATTAATATGTCACACGGACAGGCACTTCGGGAACTAAGACGTTCAATAAGGCCAGCGGACCAGATGGTTGTACCTGCTAGAGCCTGAAATATTGTGCTCCGAACTGTCGCTGTCTTACGCGATTATTTCGCTTGTCTATGACTCCGGAACTGTCCCCAGTGCTGGAAGCTAGCAAATGTGCAACCTATACCTAAAAAAGCAGTCGTCTGATCCCTCAAACTACCGTCCTATCGCCATTAACCTCTCTATTATCCAAAGTAATGGAGAGAATTCTGAATACCAAATTACTAGCATATTGGAAAGTAATGATTTACTGAGTGACCACCAATACGGCTTTAGACAAGGCGTTCTACTGGTGATCTACTTGTATATGTTACGCATACCTGGAACGAAGCTTTGGAGAATCATGGCGAAGCTCTATCTGTATCGCTTGATATAACCAAGGCATTTGATAAGGTTTGGCATGCGGGCTTGCTTAACAAACTTCCAGCCTATGGGATTCCTGCAGGCCTATGTAACTGGATATCTGATTTTCTTAGTAACCGTTCAATCAGAGTGGTTCTAGATGGTTGCTCTTCTGATCATTTTCAGATTAATGCCGGTGTTCCTCAGGATCAGTTCTCTCTGGGACGCTTTTCCTTGCACATCAATAATCTACTTATTCAGGTATTGTTGGCTATGCAGATGATAGTACTGTCTCAGAGAGATACTTTTCAAGTGCAAAGGCTTGCGGTAGTGAGGTTCAAACCTTGAGGATGGCAATGGTAGCGCGCATTGATCGAACTTTGGAATCAATTGCTGCCTGGGTGATGATAATTTGGTTGAGTTCAATGCTGCCAAAACCCAGGCCTGTTTGTTTTCAGCCAAAAAAAGTGCATTTAACACTACACCGTCTTTTCGTGACACGTTTATCCCTGTGACTGATGAACTGAACTTGCTTGGCGTGGAGTTGACGAGTGACCTTAACTTCAGCAAAAACATTGAGTCCAAAGCTCAAATAGCCTCAAAGAAGTTGGGCATCCTAAATAGGGTGAAGCGGTACTTCAAACCAGGTCAGCTTCTTACTTTATACAAAGCTCAAGTCCGACCTAACATGGAGTACTGCAGTCATCTTTGGGATGGTTCAGCAAAATGTCATCTTGCTACTTTGGACTCAATCGATCGCAGAGCCAGAAAACTCATTGGCGATCAGGCGCTCGTTAATTCTAAACTGCAGAGCTTATCCACCGCCGTAAAGTAACATGTTTGTCAGTTTTTACAGGCTCTACTTTGGTGAGTGTTCTTCCGAGCTCCACGCACTTATCCCATCGTCACCCTTTCACCATAGATTATCAAGGCGAACTGCAAAATTTCATCCGTTTTGTAGTTGACGTTCCCCGCATTCGGACTAAGCGTTTTGCGTCTTCTTTCATTATGCGTACAGCTAGGGAATGGAATGACCTCCCTGCGTTTGTGTTCCGGCACTTACAACCTCGTGGCATTCAAAAAACGAGTGAATAGCTTTTTCTGGGCAAGCTCGCTCCATCTTAGAGCACGTCTCTCCCATAGGATAGTCTGTGCTCAGAGTAAGCCCATCAGATATAAAAAAAAAAAAAATGTCTCCGTAGACAGATACAGGTAAGGCAAGATTGGCATTTAGTTTTCATATTAAATTGTGGTCGCATAGTGGAAAGTTATTCAATTTGTACTCACGTTCGACGACCCATTTGGTGTAATGGTTCAAAGGACTACTACACCAAGGGTTCCATGTTCAATGGGCAGTGACTAAAAAGAAGCCTATATCTCTTACATGAAAAATTGACGACCCAAATTGTGTAATGTTTATGATATCAGCTATTACACAAAGAGTTCCACTATCAATATCCGGGCAGTGTGGCTATAGAGCTAAAAAAAATATATTTTTACGTAGCTAGAATAGAAATATTTTCTTTAATTTGAAATATTAATTAGTATTAAGTAGTAGTATTATGCATACTACGATTGTGTGGCGCTAGCTCTGCGTTGTTGTTAGCACATACATTACGTTGCTCCGTGTAACTAAATTCGAAATTATATAGTGAACTCTACGAAGAACATGCAGAATTTAGTGTTTTCAATGCGTGCATGATCTGACGTGATATTGGTGCATTCAGACAGAAAATTAAGCGTGGAATTTTGTGATTAACAAGTAAAATAAGTGACGATAATCCAGTGTATAAAATTAAGTTGCGGTAGTTAATCCCTGTGCAAAATCAAAACACCCAAAAATTTTAGTAAAGTCATTGACCCTATTCACTCAAGACCAATACGGTTATAACTTTCAACCTTATCTACAATAAACAAATGGTACAGTGTGCACAGCAGGAAACACTGGCAAAATTTAGAAACACAAGACGTGGGTTCAAATCTAACAAAAAAATTTTCTTTTTTTTTTGTTTTTTATTTTTTTAATTGTACAAGTTTAGACAACATTACATTCCTTCAATGCCTAATATACAGCGATCCCAAATTCTGGAAAACAATGTTCTTCCGATACTGAACACCCAAATGCTGCACGGGATGAGTACCACGCGAACAAATGGGACGGAGGCAGAAACGCCGAATGATGGCCTCTCCACCGGTGGCCCCGACGTGGCAGTGTTAGGCAGGGACGCCTCTCAATCATTAATGACGGAATTTCGTCAGGAGTTCACCGATTGCATAAATGAGATGCGAGAATTCCGTAAGGAATTAGCTCAGCTCAGAGATCCTTTGCAGCGGTGTCCTCGCGGTTGGATTCCGTGGAGAAAAGGGTAGCTGCCTTAGAACAACGGAGGCAGGAGTGCCCCCGGAGGTATCTGGCGCCGCGGCCGAGTTGGAGCGTACATCACGCAACTCAAACTCGAGTTGAACGACCGCGATCAGGAGGCGCTCTTGTCGGATATTTGAGATCGGCCAGCTGCCGGAGGAGAAGGAGAGAACATCATCCATGCAGTGAGCGTGCTGGCCACGCGACTGGGCGTGCAACTGGAGGAGCGCGACGTGGTGTTCGCTGAGCGCGTGGGTCCGCCGCCGGGCGAGAGCGGGCGCGCGCGCCGCGGTGGTGCGCCTGGCGCGCCGCGCCTGCGCGACGACCTGCTGCAGGCCGCGCGCGTGCGCCGCACCGGCCTCGCCGCATCCGCCGGGCCCCGCGTCTACATAAACGAACGCTTAAACCCGTCCGAATCGTCAACTTTTCCATAGAGTGCGCAAGGAGTCGCGAACATCAGTGGCGCTACTCATGGACCAGACAGGCCGCATTTTCGCGCGCCAGAATGATGGGAAGCCCGCATTCCAGCTGCGCTCGAACGATGACGTCATTAGGGTATTTGGTTCACTTTTAATATGACAAATGGACACTAGTTTTAATGTCAAATTACCAAGTTTTATCACAATAATACTACTCATCAAATGTCATCTATTCTGTATATTTAAGTTTACTAATAATTTTCTGTCTTAAAATAATTGTACATTTCTTTTTAATTTTATACTTATATTATAATATGCCTATTTTATGGTGGTTTATATAAAAATATTTCCAATTGTAAAGCATTTTTTGTGATAATTGCAGCATCTAGTAAGATGTGGATTTTCAACAGTAACAATGGTTTTAATCTGTAACCTTAAAGTTGGACTTTTTAATGCATCCCTGAACACTAAACATGAGGAGTTCATAGTGGCTGTACAGAGGCTGGCCCCGGATATCCTGGCTATTAATGAGACATGGCTTAGGGATAGTGAGGACGACAAGCACCTAAAGTGCCAGGATACCAACTGAGGCATTGCCCTAGACCTAGACACATTAGAGGGGTCGTGGGGGGGGTGTAGGTTTCTACATTAGGAGAGGCATTTATGCACGCACTTGTCATCATCCTGAGTCACCCAATGTGAACAGATGTGGCTTCGAGTATGTGTAAAAAATCATAAAATCATTATTGGTAGGCCTACCGCCCACCGCGCCAGGATGTGACCGAATTCATTGATGCGCAATCCCCCTCATTCACTGGTCATGATGGGCTGATTTTGACGGGAGATTTTAATATAAACTTGCTAGAAGAGCACAGTTCTAAAGTAAAAATGCTCACTGACCTCTTGAACAGTGTAGGCTTAGTGCAAATAATAAGGGAGCCTACCCATTTCTCTCCTAACAATAGTAGTCTTATAGACATTATATGCACTGACATTCTTGTAAACAATGTGGTGGTGAAGCAAACACCTGATCTTGGGGGCATGCTATGGTTGTCGCAGAATTGAAAATTAAGAAGGACAAACCAAGCCCTTCTGGGTTACTTTTAGGCCCTTCCAAAACATTATTTTGCAACAGTTCAATAGTCCTTGAATCGGTGGATTGGCAAAAGTTCTATGAACTCGACAATGTTAATATGATGGTTTCAGCTTTCACTACATGGATCTGTGCATTTTTTGACCTACATGCTCCTATCAAAACCCAAAAATTTAAACACCCGCAACACCCTTGGATCACTGACACTATCAAATCTATGATGCACATAAGAGATAAACTCCATGCAAAATATAGACGGCACAAAACACTGACAGCGAGGAATGCTTACAAAAATATGAGACATATTGTTCTGACAGCCATTGAACAAGAAAAAAGAGTTTTTTCTCTAATAATATAAACACACATATTGGTGACTCCAAAAAGTTATGGAAAAACCTTAAAGCAACAGTATTGCCAAACAAAAGGACATGTGAACTCCCACCGCAATTTAATGACCCTAACATTGTTAATAATCATTTTTTGAACATACCTGGTGATCATCAGGTTACAATATCACAATTAACTTTCTTTGAATACCATCGGCATAGTTCAGCCACTTTCTCCTTGCATCCGGTCTCTGAAGACTTGGTGCTAAAAGTGATTAACGGCTTTAAGTCAAATGCTCAAGGAACTGACAAAATTTCATTAGAAATGGTACAACTAACCCTGCCACAATCATTATGTGCAATCACCTCTATAATAAACCACTCTATCACAGAAGGCACTTTTCCTGATGACTGGAAATTGGCTGTGGTGAAACCAATACCAAAGTGTGAAAACCCGATGAGTCTGGGTGATCTTCGTCCCATTAGTATACTCCCATTCATCTCGAAAATATTGGAGAGGATTGTCTGTATACAATTCACTCAATATTTAGAGGAAAATAACATCCTACCCATGTGGCAGTCAGGGTTTAGAAAGGGCTGCGGGACGGCCACTGCTTTGGCAGATGTAGTTGACAACCTTCTATCAGCACAGGACCAAGGTCAGCTTAATTTACTGGTGCTTCTTGACTTTTCCCGGGCCTTCGAAACGATAAATATTTATTTGTTATTAGCCAAGTTGGCTTACTATGGAGTTGACAGTAACGCTATTAAATGGTTTCACAGTTACCTTCTAGGCCGAGCACAGTATGTTGCACTGACAAAGCAGGATGGAACGACAGTATGTTCTTCTTCCAGACAAATCACTCGTGGGGTTCCTCAGGGATCTATATTGGGGCCTATTCTTTATATTCTATATAGCGCCGACATTACAAATAATATAAAACACTGTAGGTATCATTTGTATGCAGATGATCTACAGCTCTGCTATTCATTTGTACCAGCAGATTTTGCTAGTGCAGTTACAAGCATTAATGAAGACTTGTCACAAATTCAAGGTTGGTGCAAGTGTAACTCTCTGGTGCTTAATCCCAAAAAGTCAAAGCTTATGTTGATCGGCTCAAAGTCAAATTTAAAGAAATTTGGTGAGACTCCTTTAAATGTTCATTTGAATGGAGTTGCCATTGAACGTGTGGGCGAAGCTAGGAATTTGGGGCTGGTTTTTGACAGCCATCTGAACTTTAAACTCATGTTGCAAGTTGTGTTCGAAGCTGTTTTACAGACTAAAGCTACTTTACAAAATAAGATCTTACTTAAGTGAACAGCTTCGAATAACACTCTGTGAATCACTAATATTGTCAAGACTCAATTACTGTGATATTGTATATGGCCCGTGTTTACTTACAAGATCAATTAAACTCATACAACGGGTGCAAAATGCGTGTGCACGTTTCTGCTTTCATGTTCCACCTAGATCACATGTCACTCCATTTTTAAAAATTCTAATATGCTGAAAATGGAAGCACGCAGGAAATTACATTTAGCTACACTCCTTTTTGGAGTTGTTAGATCCGGACGACCACGCTATCTATTCGAAAAGTTAAGGTGGGCACGTCGAGAGAGCAAGTACGCCAAGCGAACTTGCACGAACATCTTCGAGGCCCCCAAACACCGAACTGTGGCTTTTCGGATCCTTCAGATTTGCCGCCTCGCGGTGCTGGAACGACCTCCCTCCTCCATTGCGTGAACTGAAAACAGTAGAGACGTTCAGAAATTATTTAAAAAAGAAATTGCTTTGGGAACAAGTTCAGTTATACTCACCACATGAATCTTCACGTCACGAGAAGGAGTATGGGCGATTTCCAGTCACCGCTGAGGTAAATTACTCTGAGAGCACAAGGCCTGTCCTTGATTTTTGTTAACCACATTGGATGAGTACTTAAAAGATGATAAACCTGGTTTCCGCGTCACACATCTGATACATTAAACCAACACACATCAGAAGCATCGGCTTTTAATTTTTCAGTCATAAACTGATTAAGTTTGACTATAGACTATGTAATGTTTTGGATTAGGTGTAAGTAAGTAACCTAAACAATGGTAATATCAAACAAGTATTTTTTTTTTTTCTGTATCTTTTGTTCGGTTTCAATCCAAATCGCTATTTTACCGGCTGTAGTTTAGCATTGAAGATTCTTTACACGCAATTGCTACACATTATGTATATAAATATTTACTTGTGTTATATTGTATATAAGTATATTTTTATTTCACACATATACGTCACTCACCCAAGGGTCCCTCCGTAAAACCAGCGCTTCGACGGATATTATGCCGTCTAAGCTTATGCTGATGGGACCTATTTGGCTATCAACACTAGCTCGTAAGTTCTTAGATTAATTATAAATGTACCTGTTTTTTCCTTGTGTTTTCCATTATTGTTTTATCGTTTTCTTTATTATGCCTGTTTTTGTTGTTTGTCGATATATTTTGTGTTGCTTAAGCCAATAAACGTTTTTCTATCTTCTATCTTCTACGACTTCTTGGGAAAACGTAAATGTTCTGGTCAAACTATTGTCAAATAACTTTTATACCATGTTTTACGCAAATAAATATTATTATTATTATAATACAAATATTTTTTATGTTCTTCAATACTCAGAATGCGCGCTGCACAGAGTATCGTCCTGTGCGAGTTGGCTGACTAGTGGCACTATTATTACATCCTTGGTCACGGCTTTCAGCGCCTGCAACTAGCTATTTTCAAATATATTTTTGAACCTAGTATATCATTCTTAGGGTTACGTAGCCAAATGGCAAAAAACGGAACCCTTATAGATTCGTCATGTCGGTCTGTCTGTCCGTCCGTATGTCACACCTTTTTTCTCCGAAACTATAAACACTACACTATTCAACCTTTGTAAGTATATGTATTCTATGAACTGCTACTAGGTTTTGACAAGAAACTTGAAAAAAATATAATATATTTTGGGGTTCCCCATATATTGAACTGAAACTGTTTTTTTTCCATCGTCCCCCTCGTGTGGGTTATCATTGTGTAGAGCTTGAAAAATTATAAAGAGGTTTTTAGTATTTTTTTTTATAAATTAAATAGTTTGCGCGAGAGACACTTCCAAAATTGAAAAAATTCAGGCTACATGGTGATTTGTAAATGTCTAAGCATGTTAATATACAGTTAAGAAATTATTTATTATTTTTATTATATCATAATGATTCACCAAAGTCACTTTTAAAGTTTAAGGACATTATACAAATTTCACCAATAACAAGGGATAACTTTCACATATAAATAAATCAGTACCGCCCCGAGCAAAATATCGATGCCCTTTATGCTGTAACTTTGTTTGTGCCTGAGGTTGTACTTAGAAAATTGAATTTAGATATTATGTTTGCTCGACCATAAAAGACTTACTTTATGGAGCGGAATAGGGTGGTCCGGATCGCAAAAGAAAAAGAAACTCCCATAACAATCATTATTATTAGGGGATTGGAATGCGGCAAAGCGACCAAAACTGGGGGAACAAACCAGAGAGCCTTTTTAAGAGAACTTTCTAGATGTTATTGAATTTTTGTTGTATTTGAATGATCTGATGCATAGTGATATCAAATTAATTGACTTTATGAATCTCTTAAACCTGTTGTAGTCCACAAATGCTTGATATAGGTTACTCCCATTTTACGTCAGATATCCTAATTTTTCGCTTTTCCCATCCAGCCACCATGAAAAACCTTTCGCAAGTCGTATGCAAGTAGGAAGCGTTGTAGGTATGTGACTTATACCTTAACTTTTTCTGCACCATTAAATATATTTTTTTAAATGTAAGTTTTTGTATTATGAAAACAAAAGTAATTATTCTATAGGCACATGACATTATTATCTGACTTCATCATCATCAGCTCATTAAACGTCCCCACCGAGGGGCACGAGCCTACCCGTATAGGGTGATTAGGCCTTAGTCGTCCACACGGCCCAGTGCGGATTGGACGACTTCACACACAACCTTCGAATCTCTTCGCAGGCGTGCATGAAGGTTTCCTCACGACTGACTTCTTATGATTATCTGACTTCATTTGTTTCTATTTTGAAATTTCTTTTTCCTTCAAGGTAAGAATAATGATTACTAATTAGAGACTAATTTTTTTACTGACATACACAAAACGCCATCTTGTACCAAACTAAGCACTTCGCCTGTAATGTGGGTACTAAACAACGGTGTTTTTTTTAGAAAATTCTACGGAACATTTCGTGCCCAATATGACCCGAATTTAGCCTGTTTTTTTGACACTTCGTTTTCAGCTAGACATAACTAAGTAGGTAATATTGTAAAGGACGTTGAACTGTTACAAGGAACAAACAAGGCAAATTTTATTGGAACGACTTCGGGAATAAACAATTCAAAACAAAGAAAATGGCAAACTTACTGTTCCTTAACTCGAAATTCATTTTCGTCAATTTGTAAGTTGTACCGTAACCGCTATCCGAAAGGTTTTGATGAGCCTTTTGTTAGAACGGACGTGGACGGAATTAATATTGCTTCGATTCATTGCCGAATGTAGGTATTTTTGCTTAACGCAAACGATTATGGCTTACTGTGTTTTAGAGTTATTCTCTAATGAGATTTGGCTGTACAACGAGTGATTACTTCAGAATTCTTTCGTGATTAAAGGTGTTCTTTTTGCGATAAAATATATTTAAAATGTATTAAGGTTCTTTTTACTATAGAATTAATTAATAATTCTTTTGTGTCACATTTCAATTGGTATGGAATAGAACCAATCAGATACTCAAAACAACTTTTTTCATCGCTGCCTTAACATGTATAATAAACGATTCTTCTTCATTTTTTTCCATTAAATTTTAAATAAATTTGGGGTAATATAAATACGGTTGAGTAAAATACTTGCACCCTACATGTTTTAATTGTACGTACCTTTAAAATATAGATATAGAGATAAGAAATAAATGTTTATAATGTGACCGAATAAAATAGAAAACATGATATGAAATTAATCTAAAGACACAGATAAAGCATTCCACTCAGCATAAGTCATGATGATGAAGACACCGTGACACTGGTCTGGATACCTTCATAGAAAGACTAGTATATACACAAACGTTAAATATACATATATTAAAAGTTTAATAAAGGGCATATGGATAAATAAGGCATACATCTTATGTACTCAATACTTAAACTATACATGTAAATATAGATGGCAAATTGAATAATCAACTTTGAAGCATCAGCAAAGCATCTCATCTCTATCGATTGGCCATACCGAAGGCCACAACCAGTCAATAATGATTAATACGTACCCAGAGAACTCAATCGGTAGATAAATGAACCGTCCGTTGGAAGTACAAAAGGGCCATGACGTGGCGGAAATCAGCCAACAAATATTTAATATGACGGGATGTTTTGTATTACTTTGTAAACTAGAGACTAAGCTGTAGGAGTTATCATGTGACTGACTATACGGTAAAAGAGTATATACTCGTATTTTAAAAATTCTTCTTCTTAGCGAGTCGAAGGTAAACATAAATTCAAATTTTAGCGGCCCAGAAAGCAGCCACAGTGACAGCATTATCCGATGCTGCCATTAGATCATCCCGCGTGCAGCTGGAAGGGCACGCCGGGCACGATGTCAGATGGGCCATCGTTTGGGCCGAACCACAAAGGCAATGTCCTGACCACACAAAAAACCCATTTAGCTATATTTTCTTTGCTGCAGCCAGTCTGCGTCCGAAGCCTATTCAGAGATCTCCAGATCAGCCACGACAGCTCATGCCCAGGAGGTAAACTTTCCGAGAGGGGAACAAAGGGAACCGCAATACTGGTACTAATCTTAGCACGCCATAGAAAATTATTAAAACGATTATTCGAAAGTACGAATTGCACGTTAGATTGACGATGGTGCAAGTAAAGCAAATATCACAATACAGCATTGTAAGAGTACCTAGATCACATGTCTCGTACACGTTAATTGTTGTGTTGTCTCGAGAGTTAGGACAGTGCGGCATTGATGGAGGATAATAACTGTCTATCAGTTGTTGGTCTCCTTCAATGCCGCTCTGTCATGGTTACGCGTATCACTTACCATCAGGTGAGCGTCGTGACTGTCCTGTACACTTATGACATAAAAAAGTCGAAACCGGAATCCTTAATATAAAATCCGACTCACATGAATCGTCAGCATTATCGAAATAAACCCTGCAAAACTTCAAAACAAATTTCTCATACACAATTTATCTCGATATCAACATTACATTTGGAGCTGTTCGCAAATATTCCGGCAATGATTCGGTCGTTAGGACACATCCATCACCGATAGAGGTCGCTGCGATTATGTAAACGAGAGTAGACGGTTAGCAGCAGGTAGGGTTACCAGTTGAAAAAATCTTAAGACCGGAGAAGAGGCCAGATTTGTATGGTAAAAATCTAGCGAAAACGTATTATTATACACCTACTCGTAGGTGTTGCAATATATACACAATATAAGTGGTTTAACTTTCAATAAAAAAGGTTAACAACTTACGATGATAAGGGTAATTTATCCTGTGTCAACAGGCCAAAACGCCGAAGCGCTTTTTTCCAAGTATCAAAATTCATTTTATTTTGGCATTTTTCATTTATTTTTTATTGTATTTTTTGTATTATTTTTGACGTTCATGAGTGCTTTTTGTAAGCCTAATCTGATTTAATGAATTTTGACTTTGTTCATAAAAAATCTTGAGATAAAGATTGTAAAACCCGGCTTCGATCCTGGAAATAGTAGAAAATTCCTGAAATCTCAGAAGAAATACTAATATGGTAACCCTAGCTGTAGATCGCATTCCCAATCTGTTTCTGTTTGTAGTTGAGATAATTTGAGTGTGTATTCCTTGGCGACATATATTGATGGGTGTGATAAATATTTTTATTCAAATATTAGACATAGAAGCATACTGTCAGAACTGCTTCATTTTATTTCATCAATTGTAATTAAAGTGAAGATGAGTTTGGAGTGAAACAACTATTATGATAATTAAAAATAATAATAAAAATACTTATTTAAGTAGAAAAATATAATGAATTTATAAACTTAGAACCTACAAAACGTAAAAAAGTTGTCTCAGATCGCTGTCCCTAGTCTGTGACAGTAATCATAAGGCTGGCAACATTCCCGCGTTGTATAGCCAAACTTAAACGTTGCCCAAGAAAAGCAACGCGCCTGTTATCTGTATAGTCACCTTGCGTTGACACTTTAGCTACGTCTCATCTTCCACGTAGTTCGTCTGAGGCTGGGTCAGCGGCTGCTTTAGCCGAATTCAACAAAATTCGTAAATATGCCAACCTGGCCAACACAGTTTTATTTGAACCTTTTGTTGTGAAAATGTTTGGACCTTGGGGACCAGGTGCCCATCGTGTATTTTGGGATTTAGTGAAACGTATAGCCGAATGTACAAGTGAAGATTAAAAAATATATACTTATTTGGCAAAAAAATGTTATCTAGAACCCAATACATTTTGTACTTAGATTATAAAGACGATTGCGGGCTCTTTAGCTGGGTAGTTAGTGTTTTAAATAGTCAAGTTGTAAAAAACAATACACTAATTTTGCGCTAAACAAGTGCGCTAATTTTTAATCTATGGCTTTACAGTAGAATAATTTGTAGATAAAATAAAAAAAGAAAGAACATTAAAATTTGTGTTCAACAACATTTTAAATAACAATAAAATTGGAGAAATCATCAGCTGATTAAATGTCCCCAGTCCCCATCGAGGGGAAACTAGTAATTGTAGAGGCCATTGTCATCTACGCGTTCTCAGTGCGGATATTCCGACTTCACGCACAACCTTCGAGTCTTCTCAATATTGAATATAATATTACAGATTATACATTCCCAATATCATTTCTTATACTCTATTACGGTGGTTTCACACAGCCCCACGCCATGTAAAATAATAAGGAAAAACAAACTCGTTTGCCCACTCACTGCAAATACAGACACCCCATCTTTATTATATTAGATAGATTTATTGGGACGACGTAATCGAAGTTGAGAGGCGAGAAAGAGCTCAAATGTATTATCGCGTTAAAGCGCTATACGCATGCCGCAATGGGATAAATCAGTGTGAAAAGAGTTTTAGGGTAAATTGCTTGATATCACTTTAATTCTGGGGCCACACTGACAGCTAACGTCTAACGTGCATATACGCCATAGATATAGTTAGCGTAGCGCGCTAATTCTGTATCTGAAATAAACGCAATATTTTTTGATACGTTAAAAATGTTCTAACCCTAAACATATTTACTGATTCAACGTTCTTACGTAATACGTTAAATCAGTAAATATGTATGACTTGACTGTTCCATTACTTACTTTAGATCAGAAATTAAATATTCGCATCATCTCCACGACGGTAGCAAAACGGTAAGGCCGTACTCGCGACATGCAAAATTTGTTTAAGTAAAATTCGGTAGAGTTAGGTCGTGTAGATTCAGAAACTTGGCTCTACATGTAGAGCCAAGTTTCAAATCTCATGAGATTTGATATATTTTTTACAGAGCAAATCTTACGTGGTCGTCTTGGCAACTTTTTACATGGAATATTTTGGTGGGACGAAAGTCTTTGGCCAGTGTGTGTTGCCGGTTATACATAACGTCTGATTAACGTATATATAATTCCGAGAACTCGAAAATTCATTGACGGGATTTGAACCTGCACCCTCTAGATTGGAAGGCAATTACATTCCACACCAATGAACCGACGAATTTTATCCTAAATACAATAAAGGAATCCGATTCTATTTGGAGGCGTGTAATCCATTTTCATATTGTCTTTTAAATTTCTCTGCTCCATTTTCGTTAAGCTGTCAAAGCTCAGCGATGAATAAAGAATGTGTGTGAACTCTTTTGCGTTTGTTTGTTGTCATTCCTTTTTAAGGATTTCGTTTTTTTTCTTCGATGTAAAGTTTTGGATAACAAAATAGAAGATTTGATGAAATTAATGTACATACGAAAAGTGTGAAGTAATAACATTTTAGTATGAAGTTTTGAATGTATTTTTGTACATTTTTTTCTAAAGGGCTTTTTGCTGTTGATCGCAGAAGGCCTTCACAGCTTTATCAGGCAAGTTACGAGCGCAGATCGCTCTCAACCAAAAACGTGGAAAATCGGTGGACCGCGATACGTTTCTCAAAATAAAGTAGGAATATCAAATCAAATTAAAAAAAAGAAATTTCATTTTGAAAAGGATTAGAAATTGACAGTATGTTTTAGGGTATCAATTATGAGAAATATACTTTGGACCTTTAAAGGTCATCAGAGGCCAGTAGCAGTTGCCAGTTATTAAATTAATATGCAACGCATACTCAAGATTGATGTGAAGAAAAAATAGGTCATATATAACCTTCAAATCAATGTTTTGTGCAAATTGTGGATATAAAAACATACCTCGTACCTTAAAATGTCCATTATGACTACTACATGATATCGACTGTAATCGAGCAATGCGGCTCACGCTTTAATTGGATAACATGATCGCCAACCGATAGTCTACGGGAAAATATAGCCCATGATATCTCGCAGGAATGAAACAGAAAACCTAATGAACTATACTTGATATGTTTTGGATTTCTTATTGAGTATGTAAATCCGGATTTGTTTAAGAACCTTTGAAATCCATACTTCTGATCGATATCAGAAGTATGGATTTCAAAGGTTCTTAATACTTAATATATAATAACTTAATGTCGATACATTAAGTATTTTATAATGACGTTTTCAAAATTTCTTTTGCATATTAATATTATGTACTTAACACTTAGACAATAAATTAGATGCACGATGTTACTTAAAAAGGAGCAAAGTTATACCCATCGCGTCGGTTGGGCAGAATTTTCATTCATACTCACATTGGCTCGGACATTTTTGGTTGTTTTTATTGTAATTGTGCATTTAGTTAATTTATTGTTTATCTTTGTAATTCTTTATAAAATAGCTATCAATTAAAAATTATAAATATGTAAACATAAATGAATTCAAATATTAAAAACTAAGAAACCTACACAACGTAAAAAAGGTGTCCTAGATCACTGTCCCTAGTCTGTGACATGGTACCCATAAGGCTGGCAACATTCCCGCGTTGTATAACCAAACTTAAACGTTGACCAAGAAAGGCACCTACTCGCCTGTCACCTGTATACTCGGCTATACGTTTTACTAAATCCACGATGGGCACATGGTCCCCACGGTCCAAACGTCAGGTTAAAGTCATTTGTTTATCTTATATATATTTACCTTATATATCACCAACCACCAATACCAATACCAATTATATATATATATATATATATATAATTGGTAAAAAAACATATTTAAATATTACTTTCATTTTACTTCTTTTACAGTACTTAGTCATAACGTTGATTGAAAGCACGTCCACGACTAACCATTAAAGGCTGTCCATAACTCAACACGCAAGCCATCGCCAGGGTCTCGTTCGCTATTGAGCATAATACACCCGCAAAACGTCATTTAGTGAGAACTTTCTTGGAAAACTTACATTCAGTTTACCATATTATTAACAATTTTACCTAACAATACACTAATACCACATATACTATACCGTGGATTATCACAAACGAAACAGCCAAAACCACTCGCAATCCCCACATGAACAGTCATCCGACGTTAATGAATACAGCACTGAACAGTAATCAGCTGTGTGAACTGAACCGGACCAATCAGGGAGCATCCTTCACAGAAGTGCACTAGAGGTCAATAACCTACTCTGTGAAAAACTTGTTGGACGCATCGCAAGTCGACTTTGATGTTGTACCTTTGAGCCTTGTTTCTAACCGACTGAGCTCGGACGCGAAATCCAGTTTTGTATTTTTGCCCTTAAGGATCGTTTTCCACTAAATTCATTTTATTATTATGTATATTGTCAATTTTTTCTGGATGTACCTATATCATTTATTTAAGTGTCTATATATGAATCAGCTCAATGAGTTGGTAACTTACAAAGCTGGTAAAGGCTGGATTAGACAAGATAGAATCGGAATACCTGGCGTTAAATATGAACCTAAATCCCGCAGTACACTGTATAGCTTAAGTATTGCAGCAAAGAAGATTGGAGTCGCTTTATTTGCGAGTCTTTCTAGCTAAAATTGAAACTCAAGTCAGTCGCCAATCTCCTTGGTTTTGGTGGAAAACAAGGTTAAGATGACATGTGCTCCTGGTGAAGTAGCATTATGGGTATGGCTTTGGCATCGTGTATTGTCCCTCATGATTGCAAATTGTTTCTGCATAATTAGGTTAACTATTTTATTAAAAAACAGGAAATGGCATGCAAAGTAAACAATTATACTTTTTAATTTTTTTAGGCAATTAATGAACGGAGAAAAGTATGTTCAAATTTCTAACACTGTTTTGTGTTAGGCTGGTTCACTAGTGAACGATCCAATCAATGAGATCTAAGTACTTTCTACAGCTTCAATTCCTTATTTCATATAAGTTATTTTCAAACACAGCTTTGTAGGCAGACCCCACTTCCATTTACTTATTACCGTTTGCGGTTTTTACTGAAAACCTAAAATTCCTACTCTATTATTATTCTCTTCCTTTCCATTTTTTCAAGTCTTTTCTAGAGTTGCCAAACGACAAAGACCAAACGTTCATTTGGTCACAGTTTTACCAATATCATATATCATTGGTTCGTTAGACTACCTATGATAAAAGCACTAAACATAAATCAATTTCAGCATTCAAAGACCATTCTTTTTTGCAATAAAGGCATGCTTTGAATGTACTCGCCAGAGTGCTCCAGTGGCGGCGGGATTGTTAGTTTCGTTCAGGACAGGAATCACGAAAATTGAACGAAACGATGTCAATACGCTCTTTCTAGTTTTGTTTGGTGATACCGTTTGCAGTATAGGAGCTAGGGATGACCACGATTATTATTTATTTGAGACCCAAACCAGGTTTTAGTTGTGATAAACAGTAAATTATCTTCAACAAAAGAAAAATCTATATTCAAATAAATCTGTTACAGATACTTATGAATCGTCAATTGTTATTTTTAACATACATTTTTTTGACTCTACCACCTACGAAGCCCTGAAATTATTATAGAAATATAAAACTTGCTGTAGAGCAACTAATCATAAAACAGAGAATAAGAGCTTAAAGTAAATTACATATAGATTTTTTGGAATGGAACATAATTTTTACCTGATAAATATTTGTCTATTGTGTGTCGTTTAAAATGTAGAAGAAATATTAATGACACCATCGTTTGCTTGAAAAGCTATCTTTTCTAAGGATGAAATGGAGACCTCACTTTTACAGCTGTTGGGCATGAAGCAATATTATTTCAACTTCTCTATTATTAGACTTCTCACATACGGATAATAGCTAGCCATCTTATAATAAAAGCCAAACTTTATCCAACAATTACTCCGTAGAAAAACTAATTCAGCTAAGTGTCTTACAAACACGCATCGACTGGTCTCATGAAAAAACTATTCTCGCTCTGCGCCAAACTTCGTACTATCTTTTTGATACATCATACGTGACTTTACTTAATATTTATTTAGGGTAGCGATTTGCGAACATTTAGATAGTAGCACTTGGGAAGTTTTCACATTGGTGTATTCGTGCTTAGTGAGATTGAAAGCGATGCCTATAGGCAATGGGTGAGTGACTTTTATTTGAATAGATTTCAAAATAATTTAAAAAATCATAAATGTACGCGGCCCCTGGTTTGGACCGTTTTATTCTACTGAAAATAATGTAGTCTAAAAAATATTTTTGATGATGTCATTAATGTTTTTTAAAAAATGATTTTTTACATAGTGTTTACATATTTAATATACTTGCATATGCAAGATAGAGAAAGCCGCTGCTGTCCGTATGGAAAGTATTAATTCGTTTTTCATATTTATAAACTATGGGATATATTGGAATTCTCTCAGCAGTATAAAAAGACAGGTATTCTTTTTCTTGTAGTCTATTTAACAAACATTTATACTATTAAGGCAAAAGCCACCTACACAATTCACTAGTTTCCACCATCCGCAATAAAATACCAAACCTTATTTTTATAAAAGCGCACCTTATTTTATATGTCGATTCATTGATAACTTTTGTTTCTTTGCAATATTGTATTTTAAACACTGAAACCAATAAATACTAGGTCTATTGATGGTAGTGAGCCATAACGTCACATATCACTAATCTCATACAAAATATATGGAAACGTTCCTTTTTGACAGTTCATAAAAAGTACGTCAACGATTAGTGGTGTCAAGTACCCAATATTTTTATACATAAATATGCATATATTATATCTGACTCGAAGGCTGGCCACCCTGTTTCCGTTTGGAAATAAAAGAATGTTCATTTTGCGATACTTTTCATTCGAAATTCCAACACTCGAAATTTCTACATTGAGTACATTGGCTTTATCTACACATTTCTAGACTATTATAAAGCTTGTTTTACGGGCTAATAACACTAACTAGTATTTTTTTAAGCAAATCAAATAAAAAATGATAAAGTATTGACCAAACGGTTATATTTAAAAAGGAAAAGAAGTTCTCAGTCTGATTTGTTCGTATGTATGTTTGATTATTATTATGTAACGTTTGGCTGAAAAAAATCTTCAGTATTTTTCATAAAAATATTTGTCACGCTCATGAGTATGTATAGAGCGTCGGTGGCTCAATGATGTAGACTGTCGCCTTCCTACCAGGAGGGCTGAGGTTCAAGTCCCGCCATGTACCAATGTGTTTTCGAATTTTCGAAAATATACGTACGTTGTCCGACGCTCTTACGGTGAAGGAAAACATCGTGAGGAAACCTTCATGCACGCCTGCGAAGAGATTCAAAGGTTGTGTGTGAAGTCGTCCAATCCGCACTTGGCCCGCGTGGACGACTTAGGCCTAATCACCCTATACGGGTAGGCTCGTGCCCCTCGGTGTGGACGTTTAATGAGCTGATGATGATGAGTATATTAGTTTTTAAATCGACTTAAATAATTTAATGTGGAACTTACCATCATATTTTACTTTATTGCTACTATAAAATCTACTCGTCGTTACAAAATTTAGAATCTTATCTTTCAATTGAATTTGCACTATTAAAAATCAAGTGCATTCTCATATAGTGACAATTTGATCCTTTTTTGACTGAACATGGAAATTCGTCAAAAGCAATCTCATAATAGTGGAACCATGAACTTGAATTATTTTACCCCAAAAGACACAGTTTTGCACGTTTACGCGATACCGGTTTTGTATCGGTTATTTTATATTTCAGAACACATTTCTAAAAGGGAATTCCATTTGAAAATGTCTACCAAAAATTAACAAACAGAAAATACATTTATTTTTGTAGAAACAAGACTGGGGGATGGAAATTGCCTTAATGGCTGTCAACCCTCCAACAAACATTGGAAGGCAAAAAGGAAACTTAAAACAAAGATAAGTGAAATGACACTACTTTGTAAAGGGAAAGTGGATGAACACACTTTAGACAATAATAAAATAGAAGTCAGTATTAAAATAAAAATTAACATAAATATTAATTAACTGTATGTGCTATATTTAGTAAACTATTTGGTTCCGTAAATTTAATCGCGTCTTACTCCGTCTATTCTTTCTAATTTCGATTGGTTTACTATTAGATAGGTGCTAAATATCGTGTACATGAACTAAAGTAATTGATGAATTTTCAGAAGCATGAGATACATACATTCATATAATTTAACTGTTTGTTTTTGTGTATTTTGAACTGGTGATTGTCTGTGCAGATGGAGGTCAAACTGCAGATTACTTTTATGACCTAGAGCCACAATTGTTTGACATGGATCACGTGGAATCAAGAAAAGCGGCGGAGATATACCAACATTGTTACATTGTATATTATTATAATGGCATTACAATAAAAAAAAACAATATGCTATTATTTAAAGTTTCAGAAACATAAATAACCTTTTATTGCTCACAAGTACAAAAAAGAAACAGTAAGATGAAACAAATGAAAAGGACGACCTATTTACTCTCATGGTCGAGACGTCGGCTGCTACACTGCTGCTGCTGCTGCTGTTCCGGGTTCGATCCTCGGGCAGTACACACATTTTTGTGTGCATGAACATGTCTGTTTGTAATGTTCTGGGTATTTTTATGTATTAGATGTATTTATTTATAAAAAAAATATAAGAATGTTTATCCGTTGATTAACTAGGTATAATTATAGTATATATTATTAAATCTGTGGTATAATACAGGCTTGACGCTAAACTTGGGGCTAGATGGCGCTGTGTAATTTTCAGTGGATATTTAAAAAAAATGCATATTTAAATAAAACAAATCAAAAGGCGGCCTTTTTGTTACAAGTAATCATTTTTGGACAATCTTTGGATAAGGAACAAAGTAGGAAAAATAAAGGTACGTAAATGAAGTTTTGTCTTGCGTAAACACTTTAAACTGTAGAATTTAAAAAACTCAATATTAAAGTCTAAAGTGTACATGTAAACTCACTAAGTCAGTATAAACCAAGCAATCCAATACAAAGCCATACGACAGACGCCGCAGACCTGCGTGCCTTCCTTCTTTGCTGACACTCAACATAGATGCTGGCAATAAGTAATAAAGAAAGAAAGAAAAAATATTTACTGGCCTACTAAGACACATAATAAAATACCATTTGAAAAAAGCAACTAAAAGTTTTCAAGTTCTAAAATGACAGCAAACAAAAATTCATTCGACCAGAACCAATAAATGTTCCAAATGCGGTCACCCAACAGTTGTATTGGAGCCAAAGTTGACGTTCACATCTAAATGCATGCAATATTCCCGGTTCGCGTACAAACTTAGCCCAGGTACCGAGAAACTTCGAGATTTTATTAAACGGCAAACAGGGGGGAATTCTCGGAGATAAAAGAAAAATTCCCCCGTTCCCCGTTAGTCGCGCCAAGTTTGGCCGTATTGATCTAAATTACACAGGTTTCAGAGTTTGCCGACTTTAAATTATGATTCGGTTTTCAAACGCAATGCTTCGATTTATCGTGTTGATTTCAAATATGTTAGAACTTAATGGGAAGTACATCAGTGGAATCAACTCTCCGAAACGATTGTAGATTCAAATTAGAACTTTTTCAATTTGAAAAAGATGGGATAAGATTCCCATCACTCGGGACGTCAGATGTTATAATGAAAAATGAAAATGAAAAGTGTTTATTCAGTTTAGGTCCTTACGAATGTCAAATGAAGCTACCACTGGTTCGGGAGGTAGTTTTCCACTGAGAAGAGACCAGTAAAGAAACACAGTAGTTACTTTTTCAAAAAAATTAAATATAATAAAAAATATAAAGCAATTTATATTTACAATTTTTATCATATTAAGTATTGGTCAAAATATAATAATCTACAAAATTACTACTAAGCAGTTAAGTATTATATAAATTTAAATAGATGATAACAAAAAAAACAAAAGTAGTGCAGGCGTGGAGATCAACATGTCCATGAGTTTTTATCATTTATATAATCTTCAATACTATAGTAAGCTTTTTTTATTAAAATCGACTTTACATGTGACTTAAACTTATGCAGGGGTAAATCAATTACATTTAGTGGTAGCTTATTAAATATTTAGGTTCCTTATACCCGGTAACTAGAGTTACTATTTTTTGTATTATCAAGTGTACAGGACGGTCCAGGCGCTCATCTGATGGTAATATGCTTAACCATAACAGAGCGGCTTTGATAGATATCAACAACTAACCAACAATTATTATTCTCCATCACCATCCATGTTAAGTCCCTTTTAACTGGTAATTTTACTAGCTACAGTGCCATCCAAAAACTCAGAAGTGCAAAATACTTTTGTTTCAAGGGACGATATCTGGCACTGCGGTGGTACCTACCTAGACGACTCAGTACTGAGTCTACCACCTAGGGAATGCATAAGTGGAAAATCTTCCTCACCCGCCACCTTGAAGAAAATGTGCCATACCCTTAGGTCACATTGCCAATACTACAATATCTTGCAAGATGGCGCCCTCGCACTTTTTTCTTCTGGTCTATTTTTATTACAGCCATTTGTCGGCACACCTGAGTTCTGTAATGGACGTCCCCCGTCAGGACGACTGATAACGCAATTTGTTTAGTTTTGCGAGAGTTGGATATTGATGATTTGAATGGATTGTAAGTGAGCCGTTGCCGGTCCATCTTTAACCCTATTAGAAGCGGGGTTTGTTTGAATTTTCAGTAGGATGTTTAAGAAAGAACTTTGAATTATGTACCGTTATGAAAAAATGATTTGAATACTTGTTATATGTATAACAATAGAGTCCTTGAATGTAAGTATCATTATAGTAAAAAGATTATTTTTGTATTATTTTCGTTATTTTTTTTTAAAGTATTTACTTTTTGAAAGGGCTGGCAACTCATTTCGGAGACGTCTTTGCAAATGGTCATGGGCGGCGGGGTTTACTTACTTACCAAACAAAATACTATTTATTTTGTCCAATACCTTTATATCATAAAATCAATGTACGAGTATTAACTATGAACCTTCTTCGAAATGCATTATAACTGTACGGAAGCGCTGTGTCTGTATTTTGGAAAAGGAACTTAGTAGTGACTGTTTCTAAAACTCAGGAAAAAACTTAGCTAGAAAATAAAATAACGTGAAAAAAACAAGAACAGAAATCTATTGTATAGTCCAGCAGTAGCTTACATTTTTCATACATAAGTGTTCTTTAAGATACTTAGTTTAGAAAGGGAAAGGTAAGGCTTTCCCTCCGGTTATACCATTCAAAGTGTTATTGTTGCCGGTTATCTGTAAGATCTATATATCTCTACCATACTTAATTATACCTCGACTTTACTTCAAAATTCAATTTAAACAATGTTAATTGGCCCAATTGTTTTGTTTTACCTTTGACATTTCAGTTAGAACGTGCTTGGTTTTACAAGCGAGTGTGATATGAAAGAAATACCTTCTTGCTTTTTAATATTTAGTCTTTCATGTATTACCAAAGTTGGTTAACGATGCAAACGTCGGCTTTTACACCAAACTTGGTGCAGTAGCTGACGACAGAATACATAAAATGGGTCGTCATTATATCTCCTCATCTCCACGTTAGGTATGCGGATTGAATATATAATGCTAAGATTTAATCAGCAGTGCTACACGTTTCTTCCTCAAGTTTTTCTTCAAGAGCCAACTTATGGTGAGTAATGCTGGAAATCTAACCACAGCATAGTTTGAAACAAAGGTAAGCGAGTCACTTGCCTTAGACAAAAAATTAACAAAACATCCCAAAAACTACCGATGGAAGTGCATTTTGCGTTAGCAGTTATCTTTGATTTTAAGGGCGCATTTCCAAACGAGGACAATTTTAATAAGAGTTTGTTTCTCAAAATTGCATTTTATCGCAACTTTTGATAGAATCACTACACACTAGTGTCCTTTCCCATTATTAGACGAGATAAAGATTATATTTTTTCATTTTTATAATGACATAAAATTATGTACGTCAATAAATTAAAGTTTTGTATATTTTTCAGCATGAAATAAATAATTTGTAAGTAAATAATAAATAATTAGTGTCAGATCACAGTTTTAGTGTACCCCATTATCAAATTCTATCCAAACAATTAACTCTCAGTTTCATAATAACGTCGCTTAACAAGCTTGCACAGGACCACTAGTGTTGTACATATTGTGGCGTTGAGATTTAGTGTTGTTCCAGCGATAATTTAATTGACGCGGTCGGTTGTAATTAGTTTAGAGTCGTGCAGCGCGCCGGCCGCGATTTATGGAGCCGCTGCACTGTGCTACTGCTTCGCCTGAATACTATTAGATAATTCACTGAATATTGTATTGCTAACTGCTTCCATGGTCTAGACTTGGAAGGTCGCTAAAGCATATTTCATTGGTTCCTTGTCTTAGTCAAACGCTGTCTCCGGTTTATCCCCAGGGTTTAGATAAAGATAAAAAATACTTTATTGCATGTAACAAACCATATAATACAACAGATAATAGAAAAAAAACAAGTACAACATGGGCGGCCTTATTGCTTAGGTAGCAATTTCTTCAACGCAACCTTTGGATTAAAGAACACTGCGAAATGGTAAGCGGACTACTGCGAAACGATCAAAACGTTATTCTAAATAACTACATAATTATAACATAATAGTACATATACTAAGTACATATTTAGTATATGTACTAAGTATGTACTTAGTACTATGTTAGTTGGCCTGAGGAAATCTCCAACGTTGATCTGTGGGGACGTTACAGTGATTGATCAGCAAATCATGCGGCGCAAATAGAACTGGCACTGCCACACGCTCCGGAGGGATCCTGATCACATTTCGAGGCAAGCTCTTGACTGGAATCCTCAAGGAAAGTTAATACGTGGCCATTTTTAACAATCCAGGCGGTGGACTGGTAGGACGTGGAGTTAAATCAAGCGTAAAGCTCAAGACTGGTCGAGATGGTGGAACACTATGTATGACCACTGTTGGGGCAGGGGACCTAGGAATTTCAGTCATGTCCGTGGTCCAATAGGCACAGCGTTCGGCTATAGCTGCGCAACACAGGAATCGTGTGTTACAACCCTCGGGGAAAGTCACTGTGTGATTTTCCCAGTTAGGCTAGGAAGTTGCATGCGGAATTACCTGATTGTCTGAAAAGAAGGCTAATTACGGAATTATGTACAGAATACTAAAGCTCGTGCATCCTAAGATAGTTTTTAGAATGGTATTCGTTAAGACCCACCAATCCGCATTTCCTAAAGCTATGCTGTGTGGGAAGGCCTATGCCCTCAAATGGGCCGTTATAGGCTAATGATGATGATATTGCTCGGATATCTGCGCTTCGAATTCAAAGTGACAAATTTACCTATATAAAATATTTATTCGTAGGTAACGAAAAAAGGAATGCGAAGGTACAGATTTTTCTTTTATAAGTGTGACACAAAGTTTGAAAAGCGCCATGGCTGACATACCAAACTTTTACGCGCCAACCCACAGTCCCTATTCGCACGGCAAAGTTTGAGTAACTCGTTACTGGTGTCTGTTTGCTGTAAACAATATCATTAGAATACACAGCTAAGTACCTGTTAACGTTTATTTAGGTATTTATTTAAAACTTAATAAACAAAGGTAAAATAAATTACCATTTTCTACAGAAGTTAACCACAGACCATACATAAAGTACTAATGGTATGAAGAAGGAAAATATCAAAACGTTGTTCTTTTATATTGAATAAAACAATAAAAAGTAGGTACATTAAACGAACTGGCAAATATAATAGGAATGTAATACTTGTTTTGGGGAATTTTCACACTGCAAGCATCTTAGCGAGTCATACTTGTAAAAGTATTGTTAGATATAATCGGCAAGATGTGCCAAGAGCAAGTAAGACTGGATTAGGCCTCAAAAGGGTAAGAGGTAACTTACAAATTAATTTAATATTCAAAACGTTTCTTCAACTCTAAAACAACGCATTCTATCCCATTACCTATTTATCGCCCAATAGCGTACTATCGAACAGAAAACAAGCGCTTCTTTACGCGCTTTTGCAAACCCAGACGTTTGTGAAACGTACCTTACAACCCAGAAGACCGGATCATCATATTTGGGTTTGACTAGTCCCTATTCACATCTAAAGCACTTCCTATTCAACCTATCGCAGTCCACTGCTGGACATAGGTCTCCCCCATTTCGCGCCAGATATCCCGGTCCTCCGCTTTCCCATCCAGCCTCCACCAGCGACTTATCTTGTAGCTTTCCTTCGTTGCAATGCCCAAAGTCAAGGTTCAAGTTAAACTTTGTGCTCACATTATATCACAAAACAAGGACTTCAGTACAATCACGTTTAATAACTGACTTCAAAGCTTCAAGTTACCGAAGTTGTACTTAATAAATCAATTTTATACCTGGCTAACTTGCGAAGTCTATAAATAAACACTAATAATGAAGTCGTAAAACAAAGAGTGCCGGCTTATTGTCTTGAACACGTGGATAGCAGAGTCGATATTTTTGACTGATTATGAAATTCCCATCAGGCGAGACTGATGTTTATATAAAATCATCCAAAATAAAGAATTAAGGACTAAACGAGTACACAGTTTTTACATAGACTTTAAGTGTCTTAGAACAGCGCTAATACTAGTCAGTCAACAGCACTCAATTAGACTTATAAACTATTTATTGTTTTAGCGATTAGTGTCACTCACTTTACATACCCTACTCATAATCTCACTAAGCTATTTCTTTTATCGTTCAGAAAAAGATATTCATGGTAAGTGACAACTGACACTACACCAGAGATAATACGACAGAGATTCCTATAAACGGGCCATATAAAAATAATTTCATCAAAAAACATCAAAACCAATATTTAGTCGAAAATGTCCACAGTAAGTATCGCAGAAACACGAAAAAGCTCTGCAAATCTCGCCGTTAATTCGAGCCCATAAATTCTAATAGCGTGATTTATGGAATCGTGTCTCGATTTAGGTCAAAAAGAGAAAGGTGAGATCGTGAAGCAGCGCATATCTGTGATAGATCCCGCCTCGTTAGAGCAAACGAGGTTAATATAGAGGTCGAGCCTCGTGACGAGTGTTCGCGAGACGTGGGCACGTCTCTCAGAAAAGTTGTTTGCGATCGAGGACAACTTACGATTTTGAGATTACTTCAGTCGTATTATAAGTTTTACTGCGGGGTTTGTCTTAGAAACTATTCTTTACACGTTGATTTTAAAATGAACTTTTGTTCTAACTTTAATTGTTTATACCGTTTCAGATTTCATCTTTATAATCAAATCAAAACTATTAATGACTGGATTTAAAATGGATATCGGAAACACTTTGAAATTTATTATATCCTTATGATTCAAAACATTGTTTTATTATAAAAAATTAAAGAGTAACCGGTAAACAAACACTGAAATTTTAATGTTGTAATCGAATGACATTTTCATGTGAACGTAAGACGTTTTGAATGATCGAAAAAAAGTAGCTTCGTCTATCTGCAACATCCAAATCCATGGTTAATGAAGTTTTTGGCCTCCTCGTTTTATCTCGAGTTGGGGACCCGGTAATTAGTTTTAATAATTGGTAACTAGAGAAGTTTGAGTAAAAAATGGAAAATTCCACAAAATTTACGCCAGATTTTTGCTAATATTGTTTAAATCATTTCAAAAGATCATCATTTGTTAACTTTGTGTTTACCTAGAACTTTAGTGTTTTCTTCGTCGTCTCAAAATAAATGTGTTTTGGTAAATACGTTTAAAGGCTGTGTGTTATCAGAGTTAATTTACTGGAGGCTCACCTCATGCCTTCCATCATTACCTTTTATCCCTTTTAAAGGTGTTATCAGCAATAAAGTCATCCGGCAACATGACTTAAATTTGTACGTCACGACTTGGCAAATTACTATTTGCGGTATTTTTACTTGTTTTGCAGGACTAATAAACTATTTCTAGAAGAGCTATCTAATGTTTATATAAAATCATGGCTTCCACTGACTAAAAAAAGTCGGGCGCATGCGGCATTGAGGATAATAATTGTCTATCAGTTGTTGGTCTCCTTCAATGCCGCTCAGTCATAGTTAGGCGTATCACTTACCATCAGGTGAGCGTCCTGTTCCTATACTTATAATATAAAAACATGCCTTTGAAACTGTGTACATCTCTTCACATAATTACACATGACTGTACAAGACCAACGAACGATATTAAGGCCATCGTGAGTCAATGATGTAAAAAGTATGGATTCGTGATATGCTCACAAAACAATCGAAATAGAGTTCCGAATGCAGTGACAGCACACATACACATATTTCGAATTTCAAACACATTTACCTAAGCAAAAGAGTACGAACTGTACTCTCTTCGGCGGTTCGTTTTTGAGGCGCGGATGGCGTATCTACCTTTATATATACAGAATATCATTGCCGTGAGTTAGATTAATATCCTGGCTTCTATCCTTTTGGCGAGTCACTGCTGTAATCTTACGAGATTGCGGGGATCTCGGTTACTCGATATAATGCGTTATAACTTATAACCGTAAAGCAGTTTATAAGGTAATCTGTTAAGCTGTCTTCGCTTAAGCGATGTACGTGAGTATAATATAAGATACGTAAGCACATACGCTTTGGAATGATCGCTAATCAATACGTTGAGAAGGGATATTTAGGGAGTTCAATTTTGAAAGTTGGTAGCGTTGTGAAAGCTGTTCTGTCCAGCAAAGGATAAATGCCTTAATGAGGCGAGATAATTATTAACATTTTCAGCTTATAACGTCGCACTGCAAGTCAAGGCAGGTGCTGTTATAGGGAATATTCGGCCTTAACCACCACTCGGGCCCATTATGGATTATCTATTGTTTACGTCTACCATCCTAACATCTGAAACTAAACATCACTAAGCAATTTTCAAGTTCATGTTCGGTGTAAGTATTGCGAAGTCGGTTTCTAGTCCATATTTTATATTTTTTATGACGACCCATTTGGTGTTATGGTTGAGACGTCGGCTACTACACCAAGGGTTCCGGGTTCGATTCCCGGGCAGTACACACATTTGTGTGCATGAACATGTTTGTATGTCAATACATACAAACATGTTCATGCACACTGCATCACTGTTATTGATTCCCAGACCAATGTCTGGGTGTTTTCTATGTATGTTTGATTTTACAATAAAAAATGGATAAAAGTATGTTTATCACCAATGTTATGCCAAGATGGCAAATTACTGTGCATTTGTTTTGCAGGACTAATGAACTATTTTAGAAAGCTATTAATGTTTACATAAAATCATGGCTTCCACTGACTAAAAATCTGGGCCTTTACAATATATTAAAAATATATTGAATTAAAAGTAAATGTAAAAATTTTAAACATGTCGACAATATTGTCTTTATTTAATTTCATTAGATAGGTTATATTGCCGCATTTGGACACACATTACTTCAACAGGAACAGGAACTAAAATAAAGAACTAGAATTCAGCATACATTGTCATAGATATCCCCATTAATATTTCTAACGTTTCATTCCTTGGAAGCCTGTATCCGTCCGCCAACCTTTTTCAGATCGACCCTTCGTCACCGTTATGCTTCCCTAACGTAAGCGTTCTCCAAAAAAATGTTATGCAAATAATTCATTACCATTATTCGAAGGCCCGATTCGTCACAGCTGACGTCTTGGAGTTGCATTAATTTTCGTGTTTCGCTACATTTTTACTTGGCAGGTCGAGGGCCGCTTTGCATTGTAAATTTTACGATTTATCATACAACACACGGAGGATTGTCGCGAGGCTTTTAGAGTTTTTCGACGCTCGAATGAAATAAGTATTTGCGTGTAAATGTGGGTTGAAGTTAGGGAATGTATGAGTTCATTTTTATTTATTAATTTTATGTTTAAAATTTATAAATACTTAGCTATCAATCCTTTGTTTATTTTGTTAGAAAACATCGTACGATCTCGAAGGTGGAGCTTACTACCTCATTAGTACTTAATACATCCTTAGCTATCAAGTATGAAATGAAAGTTCTATTACAAAAAAACTTTAAGGCAATCTTCATTGAGATCCTGAATAGGATAAAATATTTCAAATTTTGTGACGCTCAAATTCACTTAATATCATGCCTATTATCATATTTTTTTGATAATTATTTTAAATAGCCACACATAGATCTATTAGCTAACTTAGTTTATACAATTAAAATAAATAAAGAATGTAATTCAATGAACCTAATTAAAAAATAACTACCAAAATGAATCCAAGACCAAACGCAAACTAAAAAGATTAATTCCCAGAAACTTTACCAGGTGAACTCAGTAGATATTTGAGCACACATCCATAAGATTACACGAGAAAGCCGCGGGATAGACAATTTAGATTAGATCGCCGACATTACGGGGTTCAAGGCGAAGTTAAAGCCGCGCCCGTTTGGATCCCGGGGTCGAGGAGTTTGGACAGAGACTTGAAACATGATTAATGCTAAGCCCCAGAACTATAAGACGAGCTAAACACACGTGGAGGAAAACACATAAATCCTGCTCTATCTTATTAAGTTGTTTGGTTTAACCAACACTGGAAAAATGCTGTACCACTGATTTATGTTTAACTTTATGTCATTAATTAAACGGGTCAACCACGGCTGTAATCCTGCGAATTTTAAAATATGTCACAATATGAACTTTTGCATTTTAGGGTATTTTTCTATTTTGATATTAACATTATCATTTTCTAATAACATGTCAAAAACTAATTATTGTTTCTTAAAAGTCGGCCAATCCCGCACCGCACATGCGGGTGGACGGCATGCGAAGGACTAATCAGCCTTTGAGGGTAGGCTTAAGCCCCTCGGTGGAGACATAAAATGTATAGTCGTCCATGCGGGCCCAGTTTAGCCGACTTGGACAGCGGATTCGCCGACTTCACACACAACCTTTGAATCTCTTCGGCGTGCGCAGGTTTCCTCACGATATTTTCTTTCCCCGTAAGAGCGTCGAATAAACGTACGTATAATTTCGAAAATTGCGAAACACATTAGTACATATCGGGATTTGAACCTGCGCCCTCCCGATCGGAAGATGATAGCCCACAACATTGAGCCACCGACGCTCTATGATTATTATTCAATATTACAAACACATAATTTAGAACGACTCAACTACTTGCATGAGAAATGCAAATCTTAAGCGATTCTATCGGAGAAATTCAACTTGGAGGAAATCTCGATAGTTGGCGTTGAAGCTTTAATTGATCGCTATCTACGCCCAGTCAAGACCTCGCTCGATATACCGAGTTATACCGAGCAATATCGAGTATTAGCTTTTGCTTGCGGCTCCGCTCGCGTTTAATTCGGGGTAACATGGTTGCCCTTTCCTGGATACGAAACATAATATATTGTACGCTGCTTTAGATAATATTAAAAAAATATATCCACTGTTATTAACACAATGCCATTTAGCCCTAAGTTAAGCGTTTAGCTTGTACTAGGGTACTAATAACAGATAAATTATACATAGAAAACACCCAGAAAAATACAAACAGAAATGTTCATACAAAACTGTTTATATGCCCGGTGTTCGAACTTACCCTTGGTGTAGTATAGCCGACGTCTTAACCATTACACCAAATGGGTCCTCAATTGATTTATTTCTTAGTACCTTAAAAGTTGCGAAAAATTATTTATATAATTTCACCACCTCTTTTAAGATCTTTTCCTATCTACACTTCCACCGAATATCAATATATTTCCTTCTACCTAAAATTTTGGAACGTGCCATCAAGCAATTTTAGGAAAGTGGGGGTTCAAAATAGAGAAAAATAGCCTATATCTTCCCTTTAACAATCTTCACTTACAAATATCACGTCTTTAGTTTTTATTTATTTATAAGGCACATCAACAATGCAACACAAATATTGTTATATACATAAATGACAAGTAATCTAGTGTTTACATCAATTATAGATATACAACATATTCCATTAACTTGTTATTTATACAAACAATTTATTGACTTATCTAAAAGTTATAATTAATCAGTAACATTTTGACTCGGTGCACAATTTAAAATTTTCTTTTTAGTTTTGATGTTTTGGCGTGAAAGATGGACAAACAGACACACTTTAACATTTATATTATTAGTATCGAGTATGTATTGTTTAGAACCGACCATATCATCACTCGTGCGTGATAATTCTATAATACAGATGCTAAAGGTAAACGTCATCATCAGCTCATTGAACGCCCCCTACCGAGGGGCACGAGCCTACCCGTATAGGGTGATTAGGCCTTAGTCGTCCACGTGGGCCCAGCACGGATTGGACGACTTCACACACAACCTTTGAATCTCTTCGCAGGCGTGCGTGAAGGTTTCCTCATGATGTTTCTTTCACCGCTAGAGCGAAAATTCGATAACACATGGTAAGTGGCGGGATTTGAACCTCAGCCCTCCCGGTAGGAGGGCAACAGTCCACACCGTAGAGACACAGATTCTCTCGAATCTCGGTAAACGTATTTGAACTTTATTTGAATATATTTAAGATTTTCAATTGTGGACACGTTTTACGCAATCTTTGATCTCCATATTCAATTATTTTAAGGTTACAAATATTATTTACTAATACATTTTTGCGATTTCTCGTTAATAACATAGGTCGCAGATGATGCTTGTACCACATTAATTATTTCGTATGACACCCGCAGAGAGTTCGGATTACAGAGTACAAATTAAGTGTTGCTTTTATGTTGTAAGCTTTTCTTTTTTTATATTTTTTGTTTCAATTATACATTTCATTGCACTGCGTCCATCACCCAAGAAAATAGATATAAGGTGTCTAATACCCGGTAATTTTACTAGCTACAGTGCCCTTATCCCGAAACACAGAAGTGCAAAGCACTCTTATTTTAAGAGACGATGTCTGGCACTGCGGCCCACTGCAAAGTACTGAGTCATCTAGGCCTGACTATACCAAACTACTTAGATAACTCTGTACCGAGTCTACCCCCTAGTGACCAAGATTTATTTTCTGACAATTCTCGGTGCTTTAAAATATTGGCTACATACTTAGGGTTATGATCTGTACAACCTACAGTCCATATTGTCCACACCAACCTTATAAATAACGAGGTGGTTCGTAGTGGGGGTTGCATGGATATCTTTAATTCTAATTTTGCTCAGTTCAAAAGATTAACTTCAGATTTGATAAAGGCTAGTGATATGACCTCGGCTCCACCAAACTAATCCAAATAATGTGAAAATTTTATTGAATAAGTTGTATTACCTTGTTTTTGTTATTTTTATTAATATATGTGTATGTAACTCTGTCTGCTGCAGAAGATTTCAGTGTATCATGATGTGTACACTATTTATAGATTGCTGTCTAGATTTATTTAATGTATTTTTTATCTATGACTGTATGATAGTAATCTGTCTGTGTACCAAAGATAAAAAAAAACTTATGTAATGTATAGAAGTGTGTAGCGTGCAGTACGACGTTACTGGCGGATTGATTAATTCTGTAGTATTTTGTGACCATAATTTCTACATTTGCATATATTCACCCGGAATTCGAATCGATGTTCAAGGATGTCTCAAAAATTGAAATTTCAAAATTCTTTCTTCTAATTAGCTTACAAAAAGCACTTATGAACGTCAAAAAATATACAAAAATATAATTAAAATCAATTAAAAAATACTAAACTAAAAATATGAATTTTGATGCTTTGAAAAAAAAGCAAGAAAATCCTTCTTTTCTAAAAACACGAATTTTAGCCAAAATTGTAACATTATTAACATTGGTAACAAATAAAGAAATATCAACAGATACACATAGCTCTGTCGTCGGAATATAAACAAGGAGCTCATACTTTAGTAACTAAATAACTGAAAAAAAAAACCTTTTTTTAAAGGTTATACAAACAAAATACCCTGAGCAATATACATTTTGATAACAACACAATAAACTTTACCAAGTATAACTACCTATTATCGATATAAACGTGTGTGTGTGGGGGGAAGGGTGTGTGTGTGTGTATGCAATAGCCAGCTAACTAAATAGTGTTTACAATTCACCGGTAAGTACGGGTGACCGGTCGCCATCTGAATTATTCATAACATCTCACAATCGGCGTCGAGCTACTCTGCAGTCAGGGGAATAGACAAAACGTTGTGTAGTAGAATAGTTCTCATATTTTCATGTGCTTTGAAGGTTAGTGCGGATAAAGTGCAATGTTATTTCAACAAAAAAGTTCACTAACTAAACAAAACTCGTCGTATTAGCGAATTTACGTGGCAACGGGCTGGCCATGCGATGTAGAACCGATGGCTGTTGGAGTAGTCAAGTGCTTGAGTGGAGATTGCGTCTTGAAAAGCGTAGCGAAAGACGCTCTCCAGCCCTTTGGACCGTCGATTGGTTGAGGCTGGATGAAATAAGCTGAATATATGGCACAAAATAGGGAAAAACCCAGAAGTGGACTGCGACAGGTTGAAGATGAAAAAGGTTGAAAGAAATGGCGTCTTTTAAAAAGAGAGCGTATTCTTGTATAGGGGGCCGGCAACGCATCCCTTTGACCTCAGTTGTTAAAATGTCCATGGCGGCGGTGACACTTTCTAGGTGAGCCGCATGCTCGTTTGTCTCCCTATTTATAAAATAAAGTACAGTAAAATCAAATGATAAGATTTTTTGGGCATGCTCGCTTCAACTTAGATCACTTATCTTCCTCTAAGATATCATGTGTTCAAGAGTAAGCCCATTATTATAAATATAATCATAATGTCGTCATCATCATCAGCTTATATACATCCTCATCGAGGAGCACGAGCCAACTCTATAGGGTATATAGGCCGCAGTCGTCACAAACCTAGTGCAGATTAGCCAACTTCACGTACAATTTGAATTTCTTCGTGTGTGTAGCTTACCTCAAGATGTTTCCTTCACCGTTAAGCGTCGGATAAACGTACATATAATTTTGAAAATTCGATATATATTGGTACGTAGCAGGATTTGAACCTGCCTGTAGATCGGAAGGCAATAGTCCACCATTGAGCACCGACGCTACAATTAATGATAAATTTAACCTGCCACAAATTAAGAGCATTCCGATACAAGACTACCGCATTATTTCTAGTGCGCAGATTTCACCCAGCGGGCGCCATCTTTGAATTATTCATGACACCACACAGACGGGTCTCCGCACGGTGTGGTGTTTTTATAATAATACCATAATAGTGTATTTTAGTGGTCTTAGATTGCTTCGGAATCCGGAGGTTATGGGTTTGAACTCTTCTGGATATCGCATAGTGAAAGTTGTTTAATTTTTACGAGTTTGAGTAAGATATTGGAGGGTAAAGCAACTGTTTGCTGAAAAGAAAGACGATTCCATGCTGCGGAGGGCACGTTAGCTGTAATTGGTTCTGGCTTCTATTGTAGGATAGACGATAAAACCCAATAATCTGCATTCGGTCGATGGCTTATTGCTGTAAACTGTTGCCTTCCGATCTGGAAGGTGCGTTTCCGAATCCCGCCACGTACTGATTACTTTTCCAATTTTCAAAATTATATGTACGTTCATCCGATGCTCTTAAGGTAAAGGAAAACATCATGAGGAAACCTGCGCACGCCTGCGAAGAGATTCAAAGGTTGTCCTTGACGTCTGCCAATCTGCACTGCTACCGACACTAGACAACAGATGTTAGGTCTCTTATATCCGGTAATTTCACTAGCTACAGATATAAACCTTAGTTCTGAGTACCAATATCGTTAACAAAAACGAAAACTCTATAGCAATAACATTTTTCAAATTCGCCCGGGTTTAACAACAAGGCAAGATTCTAAGGATATTTCTTTGCCAAGGTCTACATAAAAAATAACTTATTCCGTTTTCGAGTCTCGTCCACCGATTTAAGGTCAGATAGTCATGGACACTTCGCTGTATCAGCAAGAGGAGGCAGGGATGGCATATGAATGGGCATATTTGGCGAGTGAGATAAAAATTGTACCAATAACGTAAAAATGTATATCGCAATTCGAGATGACGCACTCTATAGAATCTGGAAAGGGTCGTTCCAAAAGCAATCCCTCCATATATGCAAAATCAGGTCATTAAACGTCCCCAACGAGGGGCACGAGCCTACGCGTATTGGGTGTATTGGACGATTAATCCACGTGGGCCCAGTGCGGGTTGGACTACTTCACGCACAACCCTTGAATCTCTTCGCAGGCGTGCGCAGGTTTTTCCTTCACCTAAGAGCATCGGATAACTTACATATATTTTCGAAAATACGTACGTGACGGGATTAGAGCCTCAGCCCTCCTGGTAGGAGGGCAACAGTCCACATCCTGTGCGTACAGAAATCCAGGAAAAATTGCCAATATATTTGATAATTCCCACTTGTTCGCCCATTTTCCTCTACAGATTTGAAACCATAGGCGATCTGCTGTCATCAACAGCACTCAATGTGACAACAATATACATTATTAGTTCTTGCGATTAGTGTCACTCACTTTGCATACCCTCTCATAACCTCTGTGCATTAGTCCCATGCTAGGATGAATTCTAATTTTCATGTGCTAGTTAATATAACACCTAATAACGTGTAGGCGAAGTTACATTATTGTCTGAAATTTCCGTGATTTTCACGCATCACACAAAAGCTGCGAATTTTTATGCCCATATGGCAAATGTGCATAGAGGGCATTTTTTTGCCTCCGTCGGGCTCGTTTTCCCTGTAATGCATAAACAAACTTGCATGACGTCAGTATTAAATAGTTAAATGTGTTATCTTATCATTTTTCAATAAGCAAACATAGAACATTCGAGGCATAGATCGTTTTATTATCACTCAATAATCAATCAAATAATATGAGCCTGCGTAGATAGTGTCAAAAAAGTTATCAAAACTAGCTAATTGAGAAATTAAATTATTTTTAAGAAACTTAATATGAGACCATTAAGTAGTGACTTCATTAATTTCAATGATGTAAAAAGTGTAGATTCGTGATATGCTCACAAAACAAACGAAAAAAGTGTTCCGAATGTAGTGACAGCACACATACACATATTTCGAATGAGCGTACATTTACCTAAACAAAAGAGTACAAACTGTACTCTCTTCGGCCTACTACGACAAAATATCATTGATTAATTTAGATTTTTGTAAAACATTTTCTTTTCTTAAATAGAAATTCTTAATTTAAATTTGAATAGAAAGAAATGAAGTCACAAATGCCTTTCAAATTAAAATTTGAAATTTATTTTTTAATTTGTATCCTCTTTCGGTGTCAAGGGTAAAATAAGATAATTTATTATTTTCATTTACTAATTTATTTCTTTCATTACTTTTATGTTCATTCCATTTACTTTTATATATTTATTTGTTTCTTTTACCTACGTCTTTGATTCCTTCGACGCCTGATTTATAACTTACATCTACTACTTTCATTTACAAAACAAATACTTTCTATCTTCGAATATAAAGACCAAGCGATCATTTGTTACCATTCTTGCAACTTTCTAATTACGTACAAAACAATTTGGCGCGTCTCATTCTGTGGATTTTAATCATAATCGTGGAGTCGTCAACAGAAAAGAAAGAATAATACCGCGGCGAAACGGGGCCTTAAACCGGCGCATTTTTGTCGCACAATGAGCGCCGAGGTAATCTGGGGTAACCTCACAAGTACCATTGTTTGCGAATACTCCTGCTTCTGGAAAAGACTGCCAGTTACACCGAACAGAACATGCTCAGTTGCTGGTGGAATAACATCCATGGAGTCCAAATTGAGAAATCTAGCGTATATCTGCAGGGTCATCGTCTTCTCACAAAGTAGGGCTATTATGTGAATGAAACGAAAAGTTACCTTATCGGTTGGTAAATACGCCTGTGTTATTGGAAACCAAAGAAAATAGAAGTGAAGTACCACAGCCTTACAGAAAATCGGCATCACCTCAAACAAAACAACAAAAGACAAAAAATTTCTGTGTTTAATCCATAGTGGAAAAGTCCTGTCGTTAAAAATCACAAACGCAAAACGTTCAAACTCAAACTCAAAAATGTTTCATTCAAATAAATCATTACATGACACTTTTGAATTCTTAAGAAGTTATTTTTAATGAATCTACCACCGGTTCGGGAGGTTGTTATCTACCGAGAAGATACCGGCAAGAAACTCGTGTAGTTACTCTTTTTTTCGTGTAGTTTATCATCTTCATCAGCCCATTTAAAATGTTAAATTACGCATTCATTGTTGAGAATGTCACTGCAACAAAAAAATCTTTGTAAGACTATTAAATTTTCTTGTATGTCAACATAAAAGCTGTTATATTAATCAACACTTCGGTGTTAATAAAATACCATTTCTTATTCAAGTTCTACTGTCTGCAGTAGACCAGAGATACATAATCTCATCAGATACATTTACTCTGTTATCATTATTTAATTATATGTAGGTTACGTTAAAATAAGCGTTATTCTTCTTCTGCCTAAACCTTTTCCCATTTACTTGGTGTCGGTCTTCCTTGTCCACATTTTCCATTTCGCACGGTTTTGCGCTTCGTCTTCCTTCAAATGAGCATCATTAAAGTCTTTTTCGACCGTCGTCAACCAGGTGGCGGGTTGTCTTCCACGTATACGCTTCGTCTCTGGCAATTTTAGAGCAAGTTTCACCATATGGTTACTGAGGTTGTGAAAATGTATACCCTAGGTATTATTTAGAATTAGCTATTACATGTGTCCTGCAAGCAAACATCGTAACACTACTCACATATGTCACAAAAATTGCTATTTACAAAACCCTTATCAGACCGTGTATTACCTACGGTTGTCAAGTATGGAGTAATACATCACAATCAAAGCATAGTAAACTGCAAGTTATCCAAAACCGTGCATTAAAAATAGCATACAATACTCCCTTTAAAACAAATTTGGTAAAACTTCATAAAAACATTAATCTTCCGACCTTATTCCAATTTATTGTAACCATAACAAAAAAGTTCTATGTTAATACTAATAAAAACCATTTTAACAAATTAATATTAAGTATATATGGTAAGACCCGGCCGACCACTGGTGATCGATATCGATATGTTACAAAGCTTCCACATCGATATGTATTCGATCCCGTCACAGCAGGTACAAACGGCGCGCCTGCACAGCTCTGCGCTGTGACGATATTTTATTCCGCTTACCGGCTTATACGCCTACCGCGCTTTATTATTGTTTAACCTAACTCCCAAATGTTTTAATAATACCAACCCTTATTATGTATACATTTATTTATTGGATTGCCTACTTAGCAGGTTAAGAACATTACCGGACGTATATTTAACCGTGCCCAATAATAAATTTTACTCATACTATAAGTTTACTCACTTATGCATGACCTACATACATGACTACCATCTACTGTCATATCATACTGTCATAACATTTTTTGACAGTAGATGGTAGTTAACCATCTACTGTCAAAAAATGTTTACTCAATCAAAGTGAACAATAACTTACATCATGGTTTTATTACACGTATAAAATATAGATGAATACCTGTCCTCAAAAAAAAATGTTTATATTTATTTTTATATAATTTATAATAAGCAATCAATCAATCGTTTATTACTTTTCCACAATGTTTAGAAGGTACCAATTTGTTATATAGGTACATTATGGACCCTGTCGGGCACAGCAACTTAGGAGAGAGGAGGGCATTTAACACTCTTATGTATTTCATACTATATTCTATAATCTTACTATGTATTTAATACTGTACTACTAGTTTTATCAATTTAATTTTAATGTCAATGTCAGTGTTATTTAATGTTGGTGTATCTTAATATAAATTATTTTGTTTTAATTATAGTTAAATTTCATGTACACTTGATTTTCATTCTGTAAATCAATTTGATTATTATAATCATATGTATTTCTTGGAATAGTATTTACTGTTATAATATTATTGTAATCTTTAGTATATCTTGTCATTTAAATATTCCTGTACAGTATAGTAACATTTCGATATAAGTGCGCTTAAGCCTTTATAACGTATTCATATTTATTGTAATTTCAATCTAGGATAATAATGTACACTAGATTTGATAAATATTGTATGTAAAATATTATTAAAGAACAATAAATAAAAAAAACTCACATATGTCAAGATTGTAACCCACTTATGTTCCCTTAACATATAGTGATTTTCAGTGCATTAAATCATATTAATGAATTCTTATTGGTTTTAATATAATTTTATACTTATTCTATTTATTAAAGAAGCATTGACGTGCCTTTTTACACAGACTCAAGAAAATATTTTTAGGGCGCCCATTATTGCGTCCACCGATGTGCAGTTGAGTCTTCCTGATTGCTATTTTTACTCTCATCATTTCTCAATGTATAGTAATATCAAAAACTTCTAAACTTACCGATGCAGGACACATGTTTTTTATAAATATATCATTTTTACCTTCCAAAGTTTTGTACGATAGATAAGTCATCAATCTTTTTGCATCAAAACTGTCTCTTTCGGACTTGAAGTCATAATGACAATGTAAGTAAATAGTACTAAATTTAAAACTTTGAAACAGTCTCGTCTACGTAATTAGTTTATCATGGCATGAAAATAAACGTTAAACTATTGCAATACACTATGCGATAAAATTTCAAAGCGTATACGTCACAAATCACAGCATCAGCAATGACGTCACAATACGGAGTGCTGTTAATTAAAGGCGTCTGATAAGGCATTCTTTGCTTAGACAGCGGTGTTGTTAATGAGGTGCTACTGTCTGTTTACACTGGATCAATGTAGCCTCACCTTGTTCAGAATATTTTATTGCAATTTCAAAATATTTTTGTGAAACTAGGTAAGATTTTTGTTTTGTATATGTGAAAGGTACGAGTTTATAAGGGCCTTTCCTTAAACATTTAACATTTTAATAAATCTGTTATTTCCCAGACAAAAAGAAACGAATACAGATTACACAAAGCAAATACAATTATTACAGTGTTCAAAAATAATAATTATTAACTATTCCCTTAACCTAAATTTAATTATAAAGCTATGATCATACATAAGTTTGTAATTTATCCGTAAATATTTGGTCAGCAGAAAGAAATACGCGACTTCATCAAAAAAATTACATTCTGGTATTTCTAAGGAAGTTGTTGCCAAGTTAAAGTTGATATACTCTATGCTACGACTATTTGAATCAAATTTCAATTATGAAAGTTTAACTCAATTAAGTCTCGATCCGTTTATATCAAATCCACTTAGTACGTGTCAAAAATTGCTCCCAATCGCCAAAGTTTTCGTGAAATTTCTTGTCAAAATACATCTCTTGGACCGTAGTAAGAAGAAAAAGAAAAGATGGAATATTTCCTTTTCAAAAGCTGCCTAAGAGTGAGAATTTCTAGAATCCATGTTTTCCATTAAAGCAACGTTCGTTAGAAAATAATATGAAGGATTAGTTTATGTTTCACGTTTTGCTGCAAATTCAATAACAATGGTCAATAGGGCCGATGTTTTTTTTCTACTATGATATCGATAGACCGCTTTGTAATAGAAACATTGATAAAATGATACCTCCGTTAACATTAAAGATCACAGAGATATCAGAATTAAAATAACATTAATGGAATTTACCCAAACACTATTCATCCAACTGGCCACAAAATTATATCACGCTTTTGCTGTTAAAATGCCTAGCTTATAAATTATAGTAAATGTTGTGTTTATTAAAAAAGTTTGATCGTATTGTGTATCGTGTGATGTATGTTTTACGTAAAACATAAGTAACCAAAACAAGTGATTAACGTATTGTTTTGTTTTAAAGTTAATTAAGTTCATAGCAAAAGGTGCAACAAATTGTTTGTTTGGTTTAAAATTATCCATCAATTAATGTTTAAAAATGGTCTTTTCCCATAAACTTTGAAGACTAGACTAAATTATAAGACATGAGTTATGGACCCAATAGTGGGCACATCGTTTTCGTAAACCCATATTTGTAGTAATATTAAATAATTATCATGATTCCAGGACCAAGTCATCATGCCCATTGCATACTGAATAAGTCAAAATTTCTTATAATAATAATCTTTTATTACACAGAAATGAAAAAAACATAGTAAATAAAGAAACCATCTGAACTTCAATAAAGGCGGTTTCATAAAGACGTCGCTATAAAGCAAGCAGTCCCTATTATTATCTTTACTACAGACATCAAACTTAAATCGCTGTATAAAAGTCGCAAAACTCTACAAATCAATCCACTGACATATTTTCTACTTCAAGAAGCGACGATTCTAAATACTTGCAGAATTGTACCCAAGTAGTGCAGGCGTCGGTAGCTCAACAGCGTCGGTGGCTCAATGGTGCGGACTATTTCCCTCCTACCGGGAGGACTGAGGTTCAAATCCCGCCACGCACTAATGTATTTTCAAATTTTCGAAATTATATGTACGTTATCCGACGCTCTTACGGTGAAAGAAAACATCGTGAGGAAACCTGCGCACGCCTGCGAAGAGATTCAAAGGTTGTGCGTGAAGTCATACAATCTTCACTGGGCCCGCGTGGACGACTAAGACCTATACACCCGCATACGGGTAGGCTCGTGCCCCTCGGTGGGGACGTTTAATGAGCTGATGTGTACATAAGTTCCTGTCTTCTTCTGAGCAATAACTCTACTTACATCCTGGCCACAAACCCGCGTAAGGGAAAAATCTCCAGAAATGGGAGACATATCAATATGTAAGAATAATAAAATAATTTTATTAGACAATTTCAGGACATTTAATACAATAATTTTACAGCAACACTTAAAAGGTAACAGGTTAATGCTTTTATGCTAAGATTGTATCGAATACGCTTCTTTTTCTGAGACTTTACATCGATTCCTACACTAGGCTAGGCCTGTCCTGTAGTAAATCATTTGACACATGTTATAAGGCTTCCAATGCCATTAAAATTAAATGCCAGAACTTTACCGAATCGAAAAAACATAGTGAATTTAGTAAAAATACGTCCTCGCGTCGTTTTCCTACCTTAGGGAAACAGTAATGGATTAAGCGTGAGTAGTTAGGAAGATATTTGAAAGTTTGATACCAGTTATTGTTTCTCAGTATATTGAAATTCAAACCCCGGCAGTCAGTCGGGATTTCGAGGTAAACAGACGTAGTCAACTGCAAAGTTGACAAATAATTGAATTGATAATGATTGGAGTTACTATAATATTAGGCAGTTTAGAGTTTTTATATTATAATAGGCCAAAACGCCGAAGCGCCTTTTTCCAAGTATCAAAATACATTATTGTGCTTTACTTTGGTATTTTAAATGTATTTTTTGTATTCTTTTTGACGTACATAAGTGCTTTTTGTAAGCCTAATCTGAATAAAGAATTTTGACTTTGACTTTGAATAATTCTTTTGGCATCGGAATTGACTCTCTTCGCAAACTGCATTGGTACTACCAATTTAGTAGACATTAAAGATTAGCATACTAAGACTTGAGTCGGGACCGATGGCCAGCATGGCTTCCGAGGTGCGGAATCTCTTACTCTCCAAACAATAAAGTACAGTTCAAACAATAAGGTGGTAATATCATAACCAAACTGGGATCTTCGCAAACAAAAATCACTTAGCAGGCGCCCCGGGGGATTCAAGCCACGCAGCCATACCCCTTGAATCAAGTAGCGGTCTCAACTTATCGCACAGATCACTAATATAATTTTTAACATTTTAAATATATATTCACATGTATAAATTAGAGCGTCGTTCGCTCAATGGTGTGGACTGTCGCCCTCCTACCGGGAGGGCCGAGTTTCAAATCCCGCTACGTACCAATGTGTTTTCGAATTTTCGAAAAACATATGTACGTTATCCGACGCTATTACGATGAAGACAAACATCATGAGGAAACCTTCATGCACGCCTGTGAAGTGATTCAAAGTTGTGTGAAGTCGTCCAATCCGCACTGGGCCCGCGTGGACGACTAAGGCCTAATCACCCTAAATGGGTAGGCTCGTGCCCCTCGGTGGGGACGTTTAATGAGCTGATGATGACTTCTTGGTCGCAAATAAACTAAGGGCCGCCTGATGGTAAGCGGTTACCAAAGCCTATGGACGCTTGCAATACTAGAGGCAATCTTTTTTGACACACGCCGGATTTTGACACACTTTTGATGTTAGCGAGACTCCGTCCGCAGATATATACGTCCATGAAGATGTAATCAACTATTGTCAAAACTAAACCAGGGACCAGCATCACGTCTACCTAATCCACTATGACCCGAGCAAGATCGGCTGCAACTAAATCATAGTTTCGACGGAACAAGAGGGAATTCTTTTCGGTATAATAAACCAATGATGTAAAAAAGTATAGATTCGTGATATGCTCACAAAACAATCGAAAAAATGTTCCGAATGCAGTGACCGCACATATACACATATTTCGAATGAGCGTACATTTACCTAAACAAAAGAGTATAAACTGTACTCTCTTCGGCGGTTCGTTTTTGAGGCACGGATGGCGTATCCACCTTTATATATACAGAATATCATTGTAATAAACATAAAAGTCGTTCAACAAATTGACAAATGTGCTGGATTCCACAGGGCCGGGGAGCCACGCGGCATTAAACCTAACTGACTTTGGGGCACATTACTTTTTATTTGCGCCAGCCGTTAGCTCGAAATGGACACTCTGTTGGGCAGATTTGGCGAGATTCGAACGTCATTCTACGAATGTTCGCATTGGAGTTAGTTATCTACGGTGTTGTTTATTAGGTTAACTTACGTATTTTGTGAAAGGCACAGTTTTAGTAGCATTACAAAAAGTAATTCAAATTGATTAAAGTTTATATACATACGCAGCTGAGACATGGACACTGACTGCGGGATTGGTTCACAAGTTCAAAGTCATTCAACGCGCAATGGAGCGAGCTATGCTCGGGGCCTCTATTAGGGATAGCATTAGAAATCCTTAAGAGAACTTAAGTTACCGACATAGCCCGCCGGATCTGCAAGTTGAAGTGGCAGTGGCCTGGTCGCGAATGTCGCAGAACCGATGGCCGTTGGAGCAGACGAGTTCTGGAGTGGAGACCGCGTCTCGGCAAGCGTAGCGTAGGATGCCCTCCGGCCCGATGGACCGACGAATTACGAAAGGTCGCTGGTGGAAGCTGGATGAAAAAACCGGAGGATCGCGATATCTGGCGCAAAATGGGGAAGACCTATGTCCAGCAGTTGACTGCGATAGGTTGAAGAGAGAGAGAAAGTTTATATTCTTTGGCTGCAGAGAATTTTCAAATCTTTATTTTGAATTTTCATCATGACACGTATAAAGATACTTTACAATAAGGTTTTTTCATGCCAAACCTCATTATCTAAGTTATTTGGGTTTGACGACCCATTTGGTGTTGCGGTTGAGAGGTCGGCTGCAACACCAAGGGTTCCGGGATCGATCCCCGGGCAGTACAAACATTTGTGTGCATGAACATGTCTGTTTGTAATGGCCTCGGTGTTTACTATGTATGATATGTATGTATTTACGAAAAAAAATGTATTTAAGTATGTTTATCCGTTGTTTAGTACCCATAATACAGTCTTCACGCTTAATTTGGGGCTAGATGGCGCTGTGTGAATGTCAGTGGATATTTATTTATTTATTTATTATTTATTATCTGCTTATAACATTCCACTACTGAGACCTTTCCACAAATCATAGATGGAGCATATGAAGAGAATTAGTCAAACCTGAGGAAGTATAATTAAGGATATGTTTCATTTCCATGAAAAAAAAATTGTTAGACCTTTTTAACATGGAAAGCTCATTAATTTCAAAACAACTTTTACATTAGTTATTTCGCAAATAAAAATACAAAATATGTCAAAACTATTCAAGAATCAAGGATCAAACGCAAATGCAACGAGCATTTCGTGCCATCAAATACCGAAATACCAACATAGAGCCCGTCACTTGGAATATATGATATTCCAAGTGACGGGCATTATTGAAGCATTCAATCATTAAGGCTCGACAAATATGGGGTTGGCTATGCTCGTACGATTCCCGAAGACAAACACGCTATATGGAACTTTAATTAGATGTTTTGCTATTTGTAATCTAGGAATGTATAGGAATAATGGACATACGATTAGGCCTTATGAAAAATGAAAAGTGTTTATTTAGTTAAGGTCCTTACAGAACACTTATAAAAATAAATACACTGACATTCACACAGCGCCATCTAGCCCCAAGTCAAGAGTGAAGCCTGTTTATGGGTACTAAACAACGGATAAATATACTTATATACATTTTTTTGTAAATACATACATATTATACATAGAAAACACCCAGACCTTTACAAACATACATGTTCATGCACACAAATGTTTGTACTGCCACAGGGATCGAACCCGGAACCCTTGTGTTGCAGTCGAGCTCTCAACCGCGACACCAAATGGGTCGTCAATGGTTAAATGTCAAATGAAGCTACTACTGGTTCTAGGTAGTTTTCTACTGAGAAGAATCCAACAACAAACTCAGTAGTTAGTCTTTTAAAAAAACGTGTTTTGTACATAATCATATTATTTGTTATTAAAATAATCACAATTTTTAAAATATAATTATCTACAAAAAAGTTTATACACAACAATAGTTACAAACAGACATACTCATGAAGTTTCGCATGAATTTTATGTGTCAATATTATGATTACTTAATAATAGAGCATATTGAAAAATATACTGCTATCATATGAAGACACGGGATAAATAAGTGCCGTTTTTACAATAAAGCGTACCACAAATTTCCCAATACAGGAGATGGGGCAAGCCGCGTTTAAAGTGCGACAAATGTAAGCTCAACGAGCATACACTGGCTGCCAGTTTACGCTCTGTGAGACGAGTCAAGACGCACGAATATTAGAAGAAATTACCATGTTTTTCCAAAATGCCATCTTGTGCAATTGTAACATGCCATCATCGCAATGAATCAGTAAATTTACCAAGAAATATAATAACTTTTCACAGGTAAGAACCGAAAAGAAATTGCGACACTGGGACTGCATATAAACTTGGCGGCTTGTCCAGTCTAATTGTATATTCGGATGTCTGTGAATGGTACAAATGGTACTGCGGTGGTCCAAAGATAAATTAGTGCCGTTTGTACAATTAATTGTACCAATGGGACAAAATAAGTGCCATTTGTACCATCAATGGTACTGTCCAATGGTACAAATGGCACTACGCGAAAAATCTTATCATCGTGATCTAGACGCTACTTTTATTTCTAACTTATTATGAGGGCAATATATTTTTACATTACAGATCAAAGCGAGTTTTAGTTTAGAGTTAAGGTGATGGCACAAGTTTTAACCAAAATTCGAAGACCATAGTACATAAAACTAATGAGTTATATCTCCCTTAATTGGATCAACTGATTTTGTTACTTGGTAATTAACGTAATAAATTACGTGGCAATTATTTACTTTAATACAGCAACGTTGGGATAATTGGGCGTACTTAAAATGGATACGTTTTCGGGAGCGGATCCGACAATGCTTACATAATCTTTTTCCTCTTTTTAAATTAAGCAACGTCGTGAAATTTTATGAATCTGTGACTTATATGTGTATGGATCATCATCATCAGCCCATTAAACGTCCCCATCGAGGGGCACGAGCCAACCCGTACAGGGTGATTAGGCCTTAGTCGTCCACGCGGGCCCAGTGCGGATTGGACGACTTCACACACAACCTTCGAATCTCTTCGCAGGCGTGCATGAAGGTTTCCTCACGATGTTTTCCTTCACCGTAAGAGCGTCGGATAACGTACATATATTTTTCGAAAATACATTGGTACGTGTCGGGATTTGAACCTCAGCCCTCCAGGTAGGAAGGCGACAGTCTACACCACTGAGCCATCGACGCTCTGTGTATGTGTATGGATAAATATATGTAATTCTTCAGGGACCACTCCATAGATTATGTTAGGCTACCAAGCCCCTCCCCCCGCAACGTCCTAAGCCGAGGTTCGAGTCCCACTCTGGGACCCCCTTAGGCTCGTTGTGTAAATTTTAAGGCTGAGAGCCACCTGCTCTCGCCAATTGCCCAGTGAAGCTGCAAATGCCATCTGCGGCCACAGCAGTTTCAGTTCGGAAAATAAAAACACTCCCATAGATTAAACCCAAGTCACTATTGTCGAAAATGAATATTGATTACTTGATTCTGAAGAAGAGGATCGTAATATTAAAACACAGAAGGATTAACTCAACTAGCATCGTAAAGTAAATATATGTAAAAGGTTTTGTTTGATTGGGGCTGCGCAGACTGAACTGGGCAAACTGCTCCTAGTAAGTTGCCAAATTCAGGCAAGTTACGCGATTGGTGACTATGAAATGAGAATATATGCACACGATGCTTAATTGTGAAGCCTCTCAGTCTTTACCATATCAATTGAAAAGTTGCCAAAAGAAATAAAAGAAACCATCTAACAGTCGTCCCGGCAACCAGGATCATGCCGAGTAGCATGCAATAACTCATATTAAAATCAAAATTTCATAATTGCTTCAATTAGGCATACCAAAAGAGATTTCCATATTGGAATTGGTTTTGAAAACATTTGCTTTAATTCAACTTTAGGATGATAAAGAGAAGTGCATGAAGATAGTATTGATGTAAGTCGCTTATATATATTTCATTGTAGTTATCAGATTTGTTTGCTGTTTTTTCGTCAAGTCATGTTTGTGATTAAGAAGCATAGTATACTTCTGTTAATAGCAATGTATTTGTCTTATATTATGGTAAAAAATGTACAGTGAAGGACTACGAACGAAGCATTGATACAAGTTACGTATACCTCACTATTGTATGTATGTATATTTATTTTAAAATGTTATTGAAGTATTGTTTGTTTGTTTGTTTTTAAATTAGACTAAACTATGGGTGGGGGGTTGATAACCTGAGATACAGGATACTCTTAGTTCAGGTATGAGCCCATTAAATTTACTCACTTTTTGTTAATAGTAAACTCTCATTTATTTATGTAACTTAAATGTAATTGGTGAGAAATAAACTTTATTATTATTATTAATTAGGCATATCAAAAGAGAGTTAACACTGAAAACTTGAGCAAGGAGGAAACCATAATCTACCCAGAAAACAATAATCCCCATGATCCTTACCCCTAAAATTACTCAGCGTCCACCAAAGTGGATTGATTATGATCTGCGCCAACTAATAGTAGATTGATTGCTCCATTAATTATTCTCAAATACCACCGATGCCATCACGACCGTCCGCACTTGCCTGATGAAACAGTAGAAGGACCTATGTGTCATATGTATGAATCACCAGCGAAAAACAACCTTAATAACAACTACCTTCAAAAACAATTTCTAACGACAACCACGTAAGGTTCAAATTGTACGCTAAAACCGACTGTACGAAACCTTTTGCGTCTTTAGAAAATAATTCCAACAATCCACGAAATCCGTTGCGACAAACTTTCTGATAATTAAGAGGAATATTTCACGCTATAGCTGGAGGGGCATCGCAAATTTGTTACTCGTCGATCTCGAGTGTCCCCTATTTGGAGGGGCATCGATTAGCTAAATTTCTTTTGAGACATTCATAGATACGATTGTTAATATCCAGTATAGCACTTAACAAAACTTGTTTGCTCTCGATAAATTGTTTACTAATAAAAAGTTTGTTGAGTAGGTAAGGTTACCGGGGGGAGCAAAACTAAGTTTCCCCTCCCTTTTTTTTATTGCTTATGTAGGCAGACGAGCTGGCGGCCGATCTGATGGAAAACGGTAACCGCCGCTCATGGACAATTGCAATGCTAAAGGCAAAGCCATGCCGCTGCTTATCAAGAGGAAAGGGTTCTCTTTAAACCTCGTTTGAAGAAGGACATGTCGTAGTTATTAGTGAACACCGAGGCTGGGAGGTCGTTCCATAATTTGCACGCACGCGGAGGGAACGATCGCTGGAAACAAACGGTTTTGGAAGCGAAAGTTTCCAGGTGGTATGGATGGACCCTAGCTCGGTGTCGAGTCGTACGATGGTAAAACGGTGACACCGGCATGATATCAAACAGTTCCTTGGAGCCTCGACTACACCGATTAGGTGGGCACACGGACGACCGCACGGCGGAGACCGAAGGCGTACGTGTGTTTGTCACGCCCCAGAAGGGGGAGAAGTGACAGGGACACTAGGACAAAGAGTTAAATAATTTGTAGGGAGTCAAGAAGTGCGCGCGGTGATAGCGTAAGCATAGTTCCGCGCGCACCTCCCGTGCTTAGGCCTGTATAACCGGAAGGTTGCGTCAGGCCATGGGAAGGTGGTGGGATAGTTCCTTGGAGCACTCACCATGAAAAAGCCCCTATTTTTCCTTTGCTCCCTTTTGCAAAATAAGCAACGCACGTGTTGTGTTCTCTTCAGTCTTCTGTTAACCAGTGAGTTCATCAGTTTACCGGTCTAGTCGTTTGCCTATCTAATACTCTCTTTCTCTCTCTCTCTCTTCAACCTATTGCAGTCCACTGCTGGACATAGGTCTCCCCCATTTTGGGCCAGACATCCCGGTCCTCCTATCTAATACGAGTAAAAGAAAATCAGGTCAGCATTAAACTTTGGTTTTAGTTCTAGTTTGATTCTTTATCTGAGTCTGTATCTACACTTTCTGATATAAAAAGGTCTTATTATCTCCTTAATCAAACTGATGCGAGTAAGCCCTATCCATCACTGATAATCTACAATCTTAAGATACGGGCTTAATGTGTGTTTGCAATTGATTATTTCGCCAATCGATGTTACATATTGCAAGGTGTCGTAGTGGTCCATGAATTCAGTTTGAGAATACTTCGTACTAGCATTTGCCCACGGCTTCGTTCGCGTTACATAGTCATATTTTTATCCCCTATTTTAGCCACAGGAAGTAGGGTTTTATCAAAATCCTTCTAAGTGGATACCTACGTCATACCCACTACCATCGTGCCAAATTAAAACAAGATTTTCAGTTAGAAAAGTTTAAGCATATTTGTATAATATTTAACAATGATTGAGACTAAATGTATTCGGACATAGAACCCCTTGGTAACTTAGAACAGAAGGAATGACTTCAGTTTTTTTATTTTACTATGGAGACACAAGAATGACCCTTATGGCGCAATATTAAATTAGCGGGATTGGTGCACAGGTGGCTGATGGAAACCCTTAGTTGTTAACCGTCAAGATTGCAGGCATATTAGAAAACCAATACCAGCGCTGCAACAGTATTGGAAGCTGAGTTTGGTTTATATTAAACACCAGCGCTTTGATATGCTGTAATTATATCATCATCATAATCAGTTCATTGAACATCCCCACCGGGGCACGAGCCTACCCGTAAGGGTGTTTTAGGCCTTAGTCGTCCACGCGGGCCCAGTGTGGATTGGACGATTTTACGCACAACTTTTGAATCTCTTCGCAGGCGTGCGCAGGTTCCCTCACGATGTTTTCCTTCACCGTAAAAGCTTCGGATAAGGTTAAAGGGTTAAATACTCTTCCTTTTATATCTGATTTCAATATTTCCTTATATTAGAACAAAACAACGACATCTCAGGCAGATTTCTTTTTTAAATTTAAACTCACATCCCTTCAAATCCTAAAGCTTATAAGGGTTGAATAGACCCAACTATACGGGTAAGGGTTCCCATCATAAACAAATCGCATTTATGAATATTTATGGGATTATAAAAACCAATAATAAAAATGGAAATGTAAAGTAACGCATTTTGGGTCAACGTAGACTCCGGCATTGATTATCATTTCGTGCCATTAAATAATATTTTTTTAGGTTCCAAAAGGAGTATTTTACTCTGCTTTTACATCAAAAGTGTATTTGTATTTTACCAATCAATTTTTATTCTTACCTTGGCAGATAAAAAACGCACCCTACATACCATTTGCAATAAACTCCGCACTCCTCCAAATCTCATTTGATCTCTCCTTCAAACCCGGCATAATTCATTAGGGAGTTTCTAAAAATAGGGGCGAAAGTACCCATCCATCACCCCAGCTTGATTAATGGACAGGTCACCGGTTCAGTGTGAACTTTACTTGCGCCTTACTCACATTTAGGGATTTGCAAGATGTAGGAATTGCATTTGAGGTTGCTGGGATGGGTCGATTATGATAGTGTGTCTAGTTTTACACATTTTAATACATAGTTTTAATGGATTCAACAAAGGGCTAGAAAATATCAAAATATCAATAAAAGGATCAGTAAAAATTAATAAATATACGATGTTTGAAAACACCTAAGAAAAGCTCATTTGCAAAAAGACGTAACACAAAATCAGTGTGTCATAGTGTAAAATGAAAAATTCGACCAAAAGATGGCCGTTTCCAAATAAAAGCATAAAATCTTGAATGAGAAAATGTACTGGCAATTTAAAAAAGCATTCGTTTATTTTGTTAAATATTGAAATTGTTTTCTTTAAATATTTTGAACTTATTTCTGTATTATTATGATAATTATATTTTAGTGCGTAATTGTATTTAATAATGTTTTTTATCATTCTATGTTTAATCAAATTATGTTAGTGACGTCACCTCAGGAGGTCTCATCAGATCAACTGAGACAAGACCGTTTGACCATATTATAACTGTCTTTTATTGCGTTTTATTTTATCTTATTTTACTAATCTTTGTGTTATAATATACAATTCTTGCTCTTTTGTTTTTCTCTTACATTTTTTTGTAATTTTATTGTAGTTCTGGTAGTATAAATCTTATTTCTTAAATACTACTCGTATTGTTTGCAGATCCACCAACATTTATCTGAAAGAGTGGCGAGTGTGATTGTACTAAGCGCGCGTTTTTCCCGATAAATGTCACAGGCAGCGCGACACGCTACGTGAACCAACAACAGCCGCCATTTGTGGAAGACAGGGTTGGCTGTTTATGAAAAACACTATATCGTATATAATTAAATAAAACGGTAGTCTCTTTGTATTAGATCACAATTTTAAAGTAACGCAACGGGCTATGGAGCGAGTTATGCTGGGGTTTCTCTAAGGGATGAAGTCAGAAATGATGTTATGCGTGAGATAACTACTCCTACCGACATAACTCGTCAAATCAGCACGTTAAAGTGGCAGGGGCTGATCACGTCTATCGCAGAACCGATGGCCGTTGGAGCAGACGAGTGCTGGAGTAGAAACCGCGTCTTGGCAAGTGAAGCGTAGGACGCCCTCCTGTTAGTTCCTTAGTAAAAATAACTTATTTAATGCTACCAAAATTTGTATCTAAGTGCTGGTAAGCAACCAATACACCAGATAATTAGACACAAACACTGATGATAATTAATGATTACAAGTATCGCACAACATCGCATTTAGCGAAAGGTTAATCAATCAAGAATTCAACCTAAACTCATTAGTATAATTATAGACTCATTAATGATAATAATAATGACATTTCATTATTATTATCATTAATACAGCCTTATACGTCCACTGTTGAAAAAAGGCCTATTCCTAGCAGATGATCTGCTACCCGCCCACCTTAACCAGGACATCCCTACATCTGGTTGGGGGACGGCATACCGTGCGTTTCGTTTTCCGTTAAGTTAAACTTATGTACTTTAGCTGCCAGCAAACCAGTGCCATGACAAAACTGTCATGGTATTAGCTGAGTGGCTACCATTGTGGTAGAATTAAAAAGGTCTATAATTATTTTTAAGACTAACGTGTTCTTTTATCCTTTAATTTGCACCAAATTAATATTTTTTCTTTCTTTCTTAAGGTTAAATTCACGTCATAGTTGACTTCGAATCAGAGTTGTAAAAAGAACCTAGCTTCAACCTACATTTAACGTATCCCAACTGTTAGTTGGCACAAGTCTGTTGAATAAAACATTTGTGATTAGCATTTGTTTCGTTATGCAAGCCGCCAATACCGGCCAACCGCCCGTCTTTGGTTCTTAACAACTAAATAAGTGAATTTCCTGAAGTCCGTTTTGCTTTAGTTATTTTCGTTATCTATTTATATGATGGTGTGGTCACACACAGCCTTCGAATCTCTTCGCAGGTGTGCATAAAGGTTTCCTCAAGATATTTTTCTTCACCGTAAAAGCGTCAGATAAGGTACATATAATTTCGAAGATTCGAAAATATTTTGGTACTTGGTGAGATTTGAACCTCAGCCCCCCCGGAATTAAATTTACTTAAGATATCTTTTAGATCTTCTCTCTTCAACCTATCGTAATCCACTGCTGGACATAGGTCCACCTCATTTTGCATCAGATATCCCAGTCCTCTGCCTTTCTCATTTAGCCTCCATCAGCAACCTTTCGCATGTTGTTTTTGGCTATGTTTTTTTATGAATCTATTACACATTATAATTAGGTGCCCTTTATATAATAATTTGACAGTTTTAACGTATCATAAAATTATCGCATTAATTATAGTGTTAATGGACGTTAAACGTTAGCCGATAGTGTGGCCCAAGCAAATAGACAAAGTGGCAACCCTACTAATCTTCTGTGTTCTTCACGATATGCGGTATCTTTGCGATACTGAACAATGTCGTCTGTCGCACGAAGGTGCAGGTAATATAACTGAGTTTATTATCCAAGAGACGTGGCATGAAAACCTTGGAAAATGACCTAATCATCGTTATGGTTGAAAAGTTATCACACCAAGGGTTTCGAGTTCGATCTACGAGTAGTACAGATCTATTTGTGTTGGTCTGGGTCTGTCCAGTTACTAATAAAAAGAATATACACGTATGTCTACCGTTGTTTTGAACCCACAGGTGCTAGGTTTGGGGCTAGATGGTGCTGCTGTGTGAATGTCGATGGATATTCATTTTTTTAATTTTATTATGCCATTCAAACAAGAGAAGCAACTAAAATCACGCTGTTAACATAATAATAATAATAATAATAATCATTTATTCCTTACCACATACAAAGAAGGTTACACGTTAACAATTTGTTGACAGTTAATTTTATGGTAGGTTGACACCTGCACTAGGACGGATCCTGTATAACAAGTTATCAACCCTCCACCTCTAAATACATTTTGTATTAAAACATATGTACCCAAAGCTAGTAAAGAAAACATTTAAAAATAAAGCAATTTATAGAAATAAAAAAAGGTACTATACATACCAAATCAAGAATAAAGAAGAAGCAAAATTAATAGAACCAAAGCGCTGTGTGTGCGTGTGTTGTGAGTTTAGTGTGTGTGCGTTTGTGTGTTGTGTGTGTGTGTGTGTGTGTGTGTGTGTGTGTGTGTGTGTGTGTGTGTGTGCGTATTTTCATGTGCGTGTTTGTAAATTGTGCAAGTAAGTTATATTAAGCTATTCAATAGCTTTTCAGTGGAATGGTAATTGAGATCACTCAGTACTAAACGCAATTGAGCTTTGAGCCGAGTTCTATTCATACTATAAATTGGAGTTATGTCGTTGATTTTTCTGTAGAGATAAGAACCCATGTAAGAGATCTGGCGCCTAGCAAAAATGGTCTTAAAGGATGGGACAGGTGTGCGTATACGCCTTTTCCCTTGTGGAAGGTCGTCAGTGTTAATATATTTGTGTTGACGAAGAGTGGAGCAGAATACATAAAGCTGACGAATAGATAGGACATTAGCCTCTTGGTACAACTTTTCAGTCGGATATCTTCTAGGTTTGGACAACATTACTTTTATAACTGCTCTCTGAGCTCTCTCCAACTCAATCAGATGAGACGCAGCAGCACCACCCCATACGGGAATACAGTATGTCAGCACTGACTGACATAAGGCAAAATAAATGTTCTTTATTAGTTTTGGTTCCGCAACGTCCCGTAAGCTTCGGAATATATGAAGAAGCCTTCTGGTTTTTTTGCAAAGAGCTTCAATTTGTGGCTGCCATCTGAGATGTTGGTCAAGTATTATTCCCAGATACTTATGAGTGCCTGTTTGTTCTAACATGCTACAAACGCACTTAGAGTCAGAGTCAAAATCGGTGAAACAGCTTGAAACGTGTGCTCTGATGCCAAACCCCTCAGGCTGTCTGTTTGCTCGAGATGTACTGAAACAGATATACTTTGTTTTTGCGACATTTATAGTAAGTAGGTTAGCATCAAGCCATCTTATGACACCTCGCAGTCCACTCTCAGCAAACCCTCTCACCTGTGACCATGTAGCCCCCCCAAACACAAGGGCTGTATCATCTGCGAACACGACAGAGCAACCGTGATCAATTTTTAGTCTACATAGGTCGTTTAAGTAGACCAAAAACAGGGTAGGGCCTAGGGTTGATCCCTGTGGCACCCCAAAGGTACACATATCTTAATAAAAAAACTCCATATTAATAAAAGCTTACAATAAAAATCTTTAAACGTACACAAAATTTGTATATATATAGCTGATAATTTGTTAAAGATCCGAAAAGTTTACACATTATAGGTTCCGGTGTGAGTTGCAATCTTGGCCCGTAGGGGCGATATTAAACATAAAATTTTACCAGGAAAACCGGAAAGTATTTAAGTAGCCCGCGGGAACAATAAATTCCGGTTAAGTACCCACCTATGGTCCTCCGTAATTCTTAATCTGTCTTAATCTAGACCAAGTTGCTTGGTTCTACGTCTCAATAGTATTTTATAACATTATGTCAACTCTCAAACGAACGTCAATCATGTTAAGGACTAATCGTATCTTATTTTTTTGTAGAAAATTTAAATTGGTATTCAATTACTAAGAGTGTGGAGCATGTGGATCTTTGGTGTGGACTGTTGCCTTCCAATATGGACGGTGCAGGTTCAAATACCGCCACGTATTGTCTTTTAGAATTATCGAAATGATAATTATGTACGTTTATCCCACGCTCTTACAGTGCAGGAAAACATCGTGAAGAAACCTGCGCGTGAAGTCGGCTAATCCGCACTGGGCCCGCGTGGACGACAAAGGCGCACCCTTTACGGATAGTCTCGTGCCCCTCGGTGGGGACGTTTAATGAGCTGATAATGCTGATGATTCTACTAATTATTTGACGTTCGTTCGACAGTTGACATCCTATTCAACCTATTTCAGTCCACTGCTGGACATAGGTCTCCCCCATTTTGCACCACATATCCCGATCCGTCTCTCATCCAGCCTTCACGCGAAGCGTGGAATGCCCTCAGGTCCATCGGGCCGGAGGGCGTCCCACGCTACGCTTGCTGACACGCGGTCTCCACTCCAGAACTTGTCTGCTCCAACGGCCATCGGTTCTGACATAATGGTTTACAACCATTGATATACAATCGAAATAGAATGGAAGCATTTTAAATTAACGGAATTAGGGCGCTGAGATAGTGTTTTTCAAAAGTTGAATTTTAACAGCGGTCGGATTCATTTGGCTACTTTTTTATTTATTTTTATTATTTTTTTATTTCCACACACTAGAATTTACAGGCATTACAACTGTATTGACAAATTTAAATAAAAAAAAAAACAAAGTATGAAAGCATGTGGAACTATTCATACATTCATTCTAGAAGGAGCGGTGAAGGTAGGGCATAGTTGCAGCACGCAATAGAATTGTTTTTTAAACTTTTTCCGTATTGTTTTCAATCTTTATTCACTTTGAAATATTCTTCTGTTAGTCGTCTGAAATCAGATCAATATATATGCATTCACCAATGTGATGGATTCGAAATCCCCCTTCCAACGTAATGTAATCAAATAAATCTAAATGTATGTCCTTCGAAATTGTTCTACACTTTCGAATGTCAAATGAATCCACCACTGATTCGGAATGTAGCTTTCAATTGAGAAGTATCCAGCAAGAAACTGAATGAAGTAAAACTTTGGCGATTTCATATACCAAACTTGTTTTGGCCATAAAAGTAATATTTACTCTGAAAACACCCAGACCAATGCAAACATACATGATTACAAGCAAACGTACAAAGGGTTATTAAACCCAAAATTCTTTCGTAACCTTTTCAACCATTACCACAAATCGTTCTTCAAAATGACAGACCCTTTTAACCACGCAGGATATTTTGTGAGCATTAACGCTCAACCACGCGTAGGTCGATTTCCAATGCCGCTCACGCTTCGGCTATTTCCAGTCACTCTTGGTTGACGGCAGACTAATCGGGCGTTATGGTGGCCACTCTAAAGTGGTGGGGTTAAATACCGGCCATTTGTTCGAATACATGTTATCGGTTCTATAGAAATGCTCCTAGGTAGGGTTAGGATGTTGACGGGTTTCCAAAAAAATAATTTAACCGATCGAACGTAGCACGCGCGTAGACAATAGATTCATGTATTGTGTGTTGTGAGTTTTCACCCGTGCTACATAAGACCGCTTATTAAGAATTTTGTTACATATCCAGTGACATAAATATATATTATATCAGACATATAATCTTTACTAACCTAGTCCGTCAGAAGATAGTAAGACATACTTAAGTACCCTACAACGCAAACCAGTGTTGCCACTTAGCTTTTTGTAGCAAGGTCTAGCACTTTTTAGCATAGGTGAACTCCTTTTTTAACGATTTAGCCCGAAAAGAGCAATCTAGCTCTTTTTGACTGTCTTGAAAATACTACCAAATTAAAAAGATTCACTATAACAAGTACGTTTTTAGTACGTTTTTTAGACGCTCTAAAAAACGTTTTCATGACATGATTATTTCAGCATTTTTAGAACAGAAAATCTTTTGATGCTCAATCTAGCCCTATCTAGCTCTTTTTAACTTCACAAGAGCCCTTTTTCTAAAAATGAGATGGCAACACTGACGCAAACGGGGTTTGAACCCGAAACCCTTAGTAGCTGTCGTCTCGAACATTACACCACATTTGTCGTCATTATTTTATTATAAATATTTTTAACTATTTATAATAAATATTTTTATAAAAATATTTTTTTATTTTTTAGAGCGTCGGTGGCTTAGTGGTGCGGACTGTCGCCTTCCTCCCGGGAAATCCCGACACGTACCAATGTATTTTCGAATTTTCGAACAAATTATACGTTATCCGACACTCTTACGGTGAAGGAAAACATCGTGAGGAAACCTTCATGCACGCCTGCGAAGGGATTCGAAGGTTGTGTGTGAAGTCGTCCAATCCGCACTGGCCCGCGTGGACGACTAAGGCCTAATCACCCTATACGGGTAGGCTCGTGCCCCTCGGTGGGGACATTTAATGAGCTGATGATGATGATGATTTTTAACAAAATGTGCGTCCTCAGTATGCTTAAAGTACTATAATATCTGGAATATGAATGAATGAATGAACGAATGAAAAAATCCTTTATTCAATTCAGTCTTTACAAGACACTTTTGAAACGTCAAATTAATAATTTTAAAACTAGTTTGACTCTACTACATAATAATATGAGTTTTCAATCACTTGCCACTACACATTAAACACCTGGAATATTCGTGTTTCAGGAAACACCTAAAAGACTGGTTTCTTTTTAAATGTTTTTATAGCCTAGATGAATATTTTAATAATTGACAAAATATAATTTTATGAATTTATTTGCATTGATGACATAAAAATGATTTCAAATTTTATTTATATTTTATCCTTATATTGTATACCCGAAATGAGTGAACTGTTGAAACTATCATATTTTGTAACAACTTGTACACAATTTATGCCACTCAATGAATATCTTATCTTTTCAAAAATTGCAACTTTCTTAAAAACTTTTTGTAAAGCTATCAACGTACAAAGTCTATATAAATCAATTCGTTTGTACCTCGTATCCATTTACCAAATTGACACGTCTGACAAACGAGTTTGGAATAAAAGCTAGAGGGCAATGCCCTTTAAAAGAGAACCGTTGAGTCAGATTAACAACACAAAGTTGTTCTTGTATGTTTGCCGAGGGATGTGATGGACGTAAATATTTCCACTTTTCGGGTCTTCTTGTTACTATGACTCGGCGTTGTTCGGTACAATGAGTGTAGTAACTTTACAAATTCCTTACATTTCATTCGTGTTTAAAATATTATTTTATTTATTTATATTTACCATATAAAAGATTGTTATAATATTTTTGTATCAAATCCCAAACAAAAACCATTAAGGTTTGTAGTGACGGGATTTTAAAAATAACTTGTATAAATATTAAACTAAAATTTCATACTTCTTTCTTCTTTGTCGTTGCACTCTTGACAGAGTGGTCGTGGTCGACATTTCAGCTGTTAGTGACTTTTAACAATACGCCGCCATTCCTGTCTGATGGCCGCCTTTCTGGTGCAGAGAAGTTGAAAATTTCATTAATATAACGTTATCATTTATACACACGGTGATTAAAATACAAAACTTACGTATGGAAAATTCCTAAGGCCCTGTATAATTTCATTATAAAGATAATATGTACTTTGAAAACTAGATTTATTATAATAAGAAAAGTGTTCATATTTGAATCATCATCATCAGCTCATTAAACGTCCCCACCGAGGGGCACGAGCCTACCCGTATAGGGTGATAAATATTATGAAACTATAATACTTATGGTATCATTAGATAGTAATTACGTGCGGCTGCAGAGGAGATTCCGAAAAAAAAGAATTTACTCATAATTAATTTATTAAAATAAAAGAAATTCGATCCCCGGTCAGTGCAAACATTTGTGTGCATGAACATGTCTGTTTGTAATGGTCTGGGTGTTTTCTATGTATAATATGTATGTATTTACAAAAAATGTATCTATATAAGTATGTTTATTCGTTGTTTAGTACCCATAATACAGGCTTCACGCTTAACTTGGGGCTAGATGGCGCGGTGTGAATGTCAGTGAATATTTATTTATTTATGATGTTGTAATAAATCGTAGAACCCGTTTAAAATTTTGCCAAAAAACATTTAAAATGACATCTTTTGAATGTTATTTATTCATAAAGTTTGCGTTGATGCTATAACGAATTGATTTCGACATTCCGAGAAAGAGTCAAACGACTTTGCTCCAGTTGGAACACATTTTAGGGAAAATATGAATATTCAAATTTTAATTTATGATTGGAACTTTATTCGTGGTTGCCTTCGTTAATAATTTGTTGAAGATTACATTTTAAATTAGTTTTTCGACTGACCATTTTTTCCACGAAACCGTAGGTTTTTAATGATGTTGTTATAAATCTACGGTATTTATAAAGAGAAAAGCTTTTATTAATTCATATAATTTTAGCAATATTTTTTATATTATTATAAGTGAACGGGACAGTGATAAATAAATATCCACTGACATTAACACATGCGCCATCTAGTCCCATTATTCTGAATATGCATTAATCTGAAATATGGGTACTTAACACGGATTAAAATTAAAAAAGGATACTTAAATCCTTTTTTTTTGTAACATACATAGATAACACCCAAACCAATACAAATGGACATTTTCATTCACACAAATGTTCGTACTGCACGGGAATCGAATCCGGAACCCTTGGTGTAACAGCCGATGTCTCAACCATTACACCAGATGGGTCGTCACAAGCTGACATGACATCCTGCAGAAGTTGAAGAAAAATGAATACAGTACGACTAGTACAGAAGTAGAAAACAGAAGTGCAAACCACTCTAGTTCACCGAACAGATATCGTGACACAGTGCGGGCGAGTGGTACCGTACCTAGACAGACTCAAGTACCTCGAGTCTACCCAACACATACCTATTACGGAATATTCCTAATTCTCATCGTGTTAAGTAATAGTGATATTTTGGAAATTTTTGAAAACCAGCGGAGGAAAGTAAAGGTTATCGTATCGTACAAGTGTGAATATGATCTTTGCAGTTACATTATATGTATTTTATGCATGGAATAGTTAAAGGAACCTAAACATTGTAAAATTTATAAGTTCTTTAAGACAATATAAATGTAAATTTGATTATCGTCTTGCATTGACCAATTGGTGATAGCGTTGAGACGTCGACTAGCAAAACCAAAGAGTTCCGGTTCGATCCCTGGGCAGTACAAAATTTGTGTGCATGATACATGTCTTGTTTGTAATGGTTGGGTTTTTCTATGTAAAAATGTATGTTTTTACAAAATAAGTATACTAACTGTATTGTTATCCCGTTGTTTAGCTACCAATACAGGCCTTCACGCATAACTAGATGGCGCTGTGTGAATGTCAGTGGATATTTGTTTATTTATTATTTAAGTATGGCTTAGTACGAGCCTGTACAGATTAAACAGCACGCGGATATGCTCCTCAACAAGAACGCGCTAAATGAATACGCCCACTGACGATATTAATTGCAAAAAGTGTTTAAAGTAAAATTGTATTTATTATTTTTATTGTAATATTCTAAGTATAATCACGCAGTGATTTCATATATTTAAACAGTTTAAAATATATAATTTTTACATTATGTGAATTGCCTCATATTTGCAGGATGTACCTTGTACCACGAGTAGGTTCTTATTTAAAAATGCCAATGTCCTCGATTTCACCCTGTAGAACAAAACGATACACCTCAAGAAGCTTGACGTCCCGCCCTTAATTAAAATAATTCCAAGGCTCTCCCTAGCTCCCTACCCGCAGGCAGCTCCCGAATATAAAAAGATAGTTATCATTTAATTAACTCGCGAGGAAGCGACTTGCTCAAAATTACCATAACAACCAGAAAAGGGTTAAAGATGCAGGTAAATTAATTAAAAGAATATATAGGGTGTGTATTTCACTGTTATATGTAAGAAGGTCAATGTGTAACCAATTTGGAAGGTCATTATATTAGTTACGGTTAAACCTTTGCTTTCTCTTAGAGTAAGTAGTCAGGAAAATAATGTGACCAACTTTGTATCACATTTCCCTTGTCTGAAGTCCAGTTTAAGTGACTATAGGTGAGCGTCGTAGCTCATGGTAAGGACTCATCCTTCTCGACGATTTGGAGGTGCAGTTTAACCACCACGTGCCAATGTTTTTCGAATTTTATGAATTTTACGTACGTAATTCGACGTTCTTACGGAAATGAAAACATCGTGAGACAACCTGCGCACACCTACGAAGAGATTCAAAGGTTATGCGTGAAGTCGGCTTACCCGGGTGAGCTCGTGCCCCTCGTTACGGGGACGTATATTGAGTTGATGATGAATGTGGGAACACATGAAATCCCCTACCAATAGATGACCTGCTAGGTTTAATGGTTGAGACGTCGACTACACCAAAGGTTCCGGGTTCAATCCCCGGGTAACACAAACATTTGTTTGCATGAACATGTATGTTTGTATTGGTCTGGGTGTTTCTATGTATATTATACTTGTATTTACAAAATAAAAGTATGTATGTATATTATCTGTTGTTAAGTACCCATGTTACACCCAAGATGATTTGTTTGGGACTAGATGGCGCTGTGTGAGTGTCGGCGGATAGTGTGCCACGAATAGTGTCGCCAGATGTGCCGATATGCGCGGGACATCCTGATTTTCAGGGGTCTGCGGACGCGTCCGAATTGGACGCTAAAGGTCCGGTTTACCTTTCAAACGTGCTATACGGATTAAGTGGACCTTTAGTGAGTGAATCCTAAAGGCTTCAAGCAATCTAAGTCTGGTAGGGTAAACAGGTTGCAACAGATAGTACAATGTGTTTCAAAGAGTACTGGTAACCATAATCTCTTAAACAGTATTGTTATAATCGTAGCATTTTTGTACCAGAAAGAGAAGTAATATTATTGTACACTGTCTTAAGCTCGGAGGAATAGACATTTGAATGATTTTTAATTGCTATAGGTATTTCAATATGTAATGTGCATTTTTCACAATTGCATGCCATGGACTTAGCGTGTGCTTTCCCATTATTATTTTGTATCATAGATTATAGAGTAATATTTGTTGGTTGTCCTTGATAAATAAATAAATTACTGCTACTACCATTCTGTCTTTCTATTATATTCTATTGTTTAAGAATGCGCTTACTACTCGTATGTGTATACTTAGGTTATATAATTACTGATCTCATATTTCTGAATATAATTCTTTTTAAAAAATATATCTTATCTAATTCATTCTTTTTTCTAATATCTTTAATTTTTTTCTGTGATCTTAAATCCTATCAGAAACATAAAAGTGAAATGAGAGCCAAGTTTAAAATATGATGTATGCCAAATTCATAATATGATGTTCAACAAGATACTGAACGATGTACTGAAATCTAAATGGGTGCCAAGTTCAATAATTGTTACTATTAAAATTTATTTATAACATATAATATAATTTATTTTTATAACTTACATTAATATATTGTAGTCTAATGTCTGAATCAGTTAGCCTCATTTACACAAACCGCACTTCGCCCACGTGGAATTAAGGCCTACACTGTTCACGGGTAGGTTCGTGCCCCCGTGCGTCCGTATAATAAAGCTGATAGTGATGATACACATTACCTACTTGTCTCATACTGTATTTTTTTTCAGGTGCAGTCTTGAAATTGTAATGTTATTTTCACTAAATGCTCTCATTGGCGTCAACGTGATGAATATTAAGGCCCTGTTTATTTATTGGAAACGGATCTTGAAAAATGCTATGAAGATAATGGATTGGTATCTTTTCGATTGGATTTGACCGATACAGATAATGTCAGTAGTTATAAAAAATCTCAAACATAAAACGTCACCAAAGATCTAAGGTTCGTAACATGTTTTATTACTTAAAGAAGTAGTCGTAGTGGAATGCAAGATACACTATGCATTTTTTTCTACATATACATCAAGTTGGAGTCAGTTTGTAACATTTTTTTTTCATATATAGGCAGACATTAGACCGCCATTCACCTGATGGTAAGTGATGATGCGCCGAGGATGGATCATGTCGTGATAGAAACAGCCTATTCACTGTTACCTTGAAGACGGTCTGGTCGTAATGATCGGGAACACAATAAGAGGCAAAGAGTTCCATTCCTTTGCGGTGGCATTATGAACGAGGAACCACGTAATGAAGCTCGCCTGCCAATTAACCCTTTTTAACCACTAATTTTCATCACACAAATATTGCTGGTGGAAGGAGATTTACTCTCTGTATATCCAGGTCATTGAGACAATCTAAAAATGACCCAAACGACGCGATGGGCAGAATTTACGGCAGACACTTTTGAATGAGATGTGCGCCTAGTTAGTTAATCGTAATCTAAGAAAATAATGCGTACGTAACTATTGTCTGCGGACGAAGTCGCGCGCAAACGCTAGGTATTATCAATGGGGCTCAGCTTTTCGCTAAACAAAGGGCTCTCCTTATGACTTTCACGCGGACCGACCGCGACCCCTCGTAGTCGACCTTACTTGGTTATCAGTCCAACTCGCTTTAACTTATAGCTTAACTCTTTGACCGGTTTGAATATATTTTTCATTTTGTCTGGATTCCTGGCGTTCAATGGGTTCAAAATATGAATACTTATACTGTTTTAAATGTTACCGATTACTGCTAGCCGCTGGTGTTACAGGTTAATTAAACAAATGGTGCATAGGGTTTGCAACCGAATACAGGCTATATACTACTACTATATACTATGTATTTTGTTTACAGAATTTGTAATGAAATAAATGATGTATTTTCACTAACAATATTTGTCGACGTAACATGTGCGGCTACTGCCATTGGCTTTTACGGGTTTGTATTGATAACAGAGGTAAGTCAATAAGCTCACAGAATATACCAGTTAGTATTAATTCAAAGTCAAGTAAAAGTAAAGTAATTAAAATTATATCTTTACTAAGGGGTCGAAGTGTGACAAGGGTGTGTAGGGCCCTAAATTTTGTGACGTCACCTAAAAATCATAACAAGGTTAATGCAAAAAATGTGATGAAAATGTGACACACTAGGGTTAGGAGGAGTCTCACAAATGTGACCATGTGACTTGGAGGGATAAAAAATCTTGACATTTGCGTGATGTAATTTATGGATGAGCCCTAGTAGGAGTCTCATAAACAGGCTTAAAGTGCTGTGGTGAGGGTTATATATGGCGTATTCATGCTCGATCCGTAGGAGAACTAGAATTACCGACATAGGCGACAGGTAAAAGAGGCAGTGGATGAGACACATTTTTAGGGTTCCGTAGACAAATGTCAAGTCTGTTTGTATGTCTGTCTGTCCGTCCGTCCGAATAACACAACCCCTTTTTTCTTCGAAACTATAAGCACTACTCTATTCAAACTTTGTACGTATATGTATTCTGTAAACCGCTCAATAAGAAACTTGAAAAAAATAAATAATATATTTTGGGGAACCATACATTGAACTGCATCTCAAAAATTTTTTTTTTATTGTACCCTTATGTGTGGGGTATCAATGTGTAGATCATAAAAAAAAAGGTATTCAGGTTTCTAATATCATTTTTTTATAAATTGAATAGTTTGCGCGAGAGATACTTCCAAAGTGAGTGAGAGGTTTAGTAGGTGCCAAAAATAATAAAAATAATTTTATTTTATGTTACTTGCTGCTGCAGAACCCTCCACGTGTCCGACTCGCGCTTGGCCAATTTTTTTATAATTTCACTCTTGGATTGGTTGAAGAAAGTAGTATGCAGGCTGTAGATTTACCGATGGCCGTAGCAAACGAGTCCTGGAGTGGAGACTGCGTTTTGACAAGCGTACCGTAAGACGCCCTCCGGCCCGATAAGTTACTGGTGGAGGTTGGATGTGACAAGCGGAGGACCAGGATATCTAGAGTGATATGTTAGAGTGAGAGGCAGGTTAGCTGTTTTATAAATAATTTTGTGAAATAAATTCTTTCTTTTGCTTTCAGCCCGACATACCAACCAAGATATTGCATTTCTTTAGAATGGTCAGTGTGTCTCTGACGATATTTATTTACACATGGCCGGCGGAAGTGTTATCTGAAGCGGTATGTAATATAATATTAATATTTTAATGTTTTTATTTGTAAACGGTACCTCAGCCCTCCCGGTAGGAGGGCAACAGTTCATACCATTGAGCCACCGACGCTCTTGGTACGTTATCCGACGCTCTTACGGTGAAGGAAAACATCGTGAGGAATCTTCATGTACGCCTGCGAAGAGATTCAAAGGTTGTGTATGAAGGGCCAATCCGCACTGGGCCCGCGTGGACGACTAAGGCCTAATCACCTATACGGTAGGCTCGTGCCCCGTCGGTGGGGACGTTTAATGAGCTGATGATGATGATTTGTAAAAGGTAAACTGAGTAACACGTTTTACTCGTATTTTTGGCGAATATTGTATTTATGTATTGGTTGGTAAGTCGGCTATTAAACTATTACACCAAGGTGACCAGTTCCGGGTTCGATCTCCTGGCAGTACACAACATTTGTATGCTTGGACATGTCTGTTCGAATTGTTCTGGGTGTTTCTACGCACATAACAAAGTGCAAGACGGCCAAGTACGCTCACTTGATAGTGCGTGATACGTCTATTTCAGAGCGGCATTAACGGAGACCAACTAAGAGACTGTTATTATTCTATATCAAAGCCGCACTGCGCCCGTCACCTGAGGCCACAGATGTAAGATGTCTTATTCCCGGTTTTACTAGATACAGTACCCTCATCCCGAAATACAAAAGTGCATTACACTTCTATTTCACGGGACGATATCTGGCACTGCGATGGCACCTAGACGACTCAGTACCAAGTCTGGCTAGTACATAACTTTGTATGTATATCCGTTGTTTAGTATCCATTGTACAAGCTACAATTAAAGCAAGTGCTTTAATTATGGTTTGATGGTGTTGTGTGATTGTCAGTGGATGTTAATTAATTAATTTATGTTTCAAGAATGCCGACCTTGCACAAGCAGCATACAATAGCCTCTGGTACATTAGTGATGTCAGATCTCGCAGGCTGATTTTACTCATAATGCATCGGTAAGTTAAATATACCTGATATTTCTATAAATGATTGTTTAATTCTATGTGGCAGCCCTACGTTAGAATAAAACCTTTTACTGAGTCTATGTTCCTTGTTTGCACTGCGGTTTTTGAAACCAATACAATGATATTCAAATGAACCGCCAAAGAGAGTACAGTTTCTACTCTTTTGTTTAGGTAAATGTACGCTCATTCGAAATATGTGTATGTGTGCTGTCGCTGCATTCGGAACACTTTTTTCGATTGTTTTGTGAGCATATCACGAATCTATACTTAAATCTTCAATGATTTGAAAAAATAGACTCAATTTTAAAAATATTGTTTATGGTTCAACTATTTTAGTTAAACAAAATGTTCAGTGTCGGAAACACCTACAGGGTACTTACAGGGTTAATGCTTGGTGTAACTCATTAGAAAAAACTACTATAAAACGAAATAGTGCAAAACTATACTACTGAGACACAATAACGATACTATAAGAACGTTTTAAAATTAGCAGAATTGGAGCCCAGCTAGTGCTAAACGATCGATAATTATGGGTTACGTTACGATCCAACATCCTTAAACTACGAGAGTTGTAGCGAAAAACCATGTCCAGCTTGACATTATGAATGCATTGACAGAAATTACGCACAATATTGAAAAGCTGAGTAGCTTAAAAATTCCAACCCACAAATTACCTTTCTTAAATGTTTAGTTTATTAAACATATTTATAGATTTGATATGTTGACAATCATATCGATAGACTGAGGTTTTAAGGTGTAAGTAATAAATTTCATAAAATTTTGCGTTTCAGATTCATTTTTGAACCCACACATTTTTTTTTTTGTATTTTAGAATGTTTAGTAACAGTCACAAGATTCACCAAACATTATAAAGGGACATTGCTTATGGAATATCATTTTATTATTTCTATTCTAGATCCGTTCACCCAGTGTATTTGAAGGCCTTGTCGTTTTGGAATATTAGACTTGAAACATATTCAAAGGTAAGTCAGTTAACCCTTTTTTATATAACATATTCTTATTATCGTCTTAGATGGTATTTTTTTAAATGGCAAAACGTTGATTTATCTGTATAAGTACCAGCAAAGATGGATGGAGAGAACAAAGATTTAGAATTAGCGCGCTAATGGGAGAGACGTATAAAAACATACATACGGACGGACTGTCATTAACACATAAAATGTGTCCCCAAGATGACAGCTGCTGTCTATGATACCATTTTGACAAATATTTTTTGTATACCGATCTTAGTATTTTAAATTAAAAATATGTAGTAAATTGTTCGTTTTCCTTTTGTTCACTACGGTTTTTACACCACACAAGTCATGCTCCTTTTTAATTTTTTTTCCTATCAGAATCTATGGTTCTGTTGACAGATGTGCGTGAAATGTCTTAATATTTTGTTGTTTTCCATACAAAAGTAGGCCGGATTTTAAGACACTTTTGTTGTTAGCGAGACTCCGTCCGTATTTTTTTATATGTCCATAGTTCACATATATATTTATTTCATTTAATGTTCATACTGGTTTACAATGGTTCTTAAACTAGTATCGGTTTCACAATACGATTCTATCACGGAATTCCAACATTGAACTGGTAAATTCATTTAACTAATAATGTACCTCGTAGCGTCGGTGACTCAATGGTGAGGACTGTCGTCTTCCTACCGGGAGGGCTGAGGTTCAAATCCCGACACGTACCAATGTGTTTTCATTTTTCGAAAAGATATGTACGTTATCCGACGCTCTTACGGTGAAGGAAAACATCGTGAGGAAACCTTCATGCACGCCTGCGAAGAGATTCAAAGGTTGTGTGTGAAGTCGTCCAATCCGCACTGGGCCCGCGTGGACGACTAAGGCCTAATCACCCTATACGGGTAGGCTCGTGCCCCTCGGTGGGGACGTTTAATGAGCTGATGATGATAATCTACCTTTCTCACGGGTAATTGAGATCTCGTGTTGCTTGTATCCACATTTATCAAAGATACGTTTAAGCTACAGAATTATTATTAACAAGAATTTCTCTTATAATTTATTCTTTAGTTTAAGCTAAGTAAGCAAAAAATCTTGTCGATTGATTTTATTTAATTAATAATATTTAATGTATTGGTTTATATTAGTAATCTTTGTGTTTTGTTCTTTTCAGATAGTATCCTCGGCCTACTCTTACATTTCAGTTTTGTCAACAGCAAATAATTAATTCAAGATAATCCATAAAATACTCGTACCGTGTACCTTTAAGTAAGGTGCACAAATATATTTATGTTGGTACCTAACTACATTCAAAGATCTTATAAATATGTTATATTTTACTAGAAAGAAAGAAAAGAAAGAAAAAACATTTATTTGATCACAAATACAAAACAAAACAATTATACGAAAATATACCAAAGTAATAAACACGTGAAAAAGGAAAGATTAACAAATGAAACAAAAATAAAAACCAATAAAAAAATAAAAAAAACGTTATTTGTGGTCAAATGGGCCCTGCCTCAGCTTATACTGCCGTGTGTCATTTACAGTTTCTAATGATTCATCAACTTCGCCACGGCAGCGCTGGTGTTCTGACAGAGCCCAAGTGACGATGCAAAGGATAATATATACAATAATACAACTTTCATAAAAATACACTTGAAATATACTAGCTGCTAGGTTCCCCACTGTATTATCTGCGTTTTAGGATATTCTACCGCAGTAGAACATAACCTCAAATCGCTTCGTTAAATCACGCACAGGACACGCGACATTGCTTTATTTTCCAAAATAAAAAGTTTTTCTGAAATAAAAGTAGCCTATGTTTTTCTACCAGCCAAAAAAGTCCTGTCCAAATCCATCCAGCAGTTTTAGAGCCGAAACAAACAAAAATTCTTTTGAATTGTTATCTTGGCATAATATGTGCCGTAAATATATTCATATGCAAAAAGAAAAATATTGACAGTTTAATATATACAAACAGACACTCTCAGAACGGAGCACGCGGGTAGACATTAGATTCATTTATTGTGTGTTGTGAGTTTCCATCCATGCTATGTACTACCGCTTACAATATATCTGTGGTTAAATGCTGGGTGTCAAAAATCGGATAAGATTTAACTTTTTTTTAACCGGCAACCAGGTGCGACGGATCTCCTTTCGTTCATACTTTGACCAATGTGACTAGGTATTGATATTACTTCTATTCAACCTATCGCAGTCCACTGCTGGACATAGGTCTCCCCCATTTTGCGCCAGATATCCCGGTCCTCCGCTTTTCTCATCCAGCCTCCACCAGCGACCTTTCGCAAGTCGTTGGTACATCGGGGCCGGAGGGCGTCCTACGCTACGCTTGCCGAGACGCGGTCTCCACTCCAGAACTCGTCTGCTCCAACGGCCATCGGTTCTGCGACATACGTGACCAGCCCATTGCCACTTCAACTTGCTGATCCGGCGGGCTATGTCGGTAACTTTAGTTCTCTTACGGATTAAATCATTCCTGATCTTATCCCTAAGAGAGACTCCGAGCATAGCTCGCTCCATTGCGCGTTGAGTGACTTTGAACTTGTGAACCAATCCCGCAGTCAGTGTCCATGTCTCAGCTGCGTATGTTAGTACGGGTAGGACCACAGACATCCGAATATATAATTAGACTGGACGAGCCGCCAAGTTTATAGGCAGTCCCAGTGTCGCAATTTATTTTCGGTTCTTACCTGTGAAAAGTTATTCTAATTCTTGGTAAATTTACTGATTCATTGCGATGATGGCATGTTACAATTGCACAGGATGGCATTTTGGAAAAAAACGGTAATTTCTTCTAATATTCGTGCGTCTTGACTCGTCTCACAGAGCGTAAACTGGCAGCCAGAGTATGCTCGTTGAGCTTACATTTGTCGCACTTTAAACGCGGCTTGCCCCTTCTCTTGTATTGGGAAATCTGTGGGTAGGACGCATAGATATTACAATTTGCTTCTAATAGTATGTACCTTGTTTTCTTTAAGTTTGTAAATCACAGCAGCCTTCTGTGAAGACATTAAAACGTAGTAAGCGCAAAATCAAAGCTTGATTATAATTTAATACTCTTTAACTGGCAAATGAAGACGAAAATTTTAATATTTTTGAAATGCAGTAAACCGTCATATACTCCATTTTTGAAGATCGTGGAAAACAATGCATAATACTTTACTGCATTTTGGGTACTGTGTTTTCGTTAAATTATGCACATATACTGCAAAAGTAAAATAAAAACTTAAAATATTTCCGGTCAACTTACAAAAAATTCAGAAGAACTATTTTTAAGATAAAAAAATATATACTTACCTAAAAAAATTACTCGTAATACAATGTATTCTTAGTTAAATTTTTTTTTAATTACAGTCAGTGAAAGCGCCATCTGTTTAAATTTCTTAGAACTGCAAGAGTGAATGTGAATTCTAAAACGGGCGTGCTTCCAAACTTATTACTAGAACATTGCGCCATCTATTTAATGAGAGAAGAAATATTTAGTTTCAAATAAAAGCGCAATACATGTCACAGAAACACAAGTGCCATTTACTACTAACTAATAATATTAATAATTGACGACCTATTTGGTGTAATGGTCGAGATCGAGATGTCGGCTACTACACCAAGGGTTCCTGGTTCGATCCCTGGCCAGTACAAACATTTGTGTGCATAAACATGTCTGTTTGTGGTCTGGGTGTTTTCTATACAAGTATGTTTAGCCGTTGTTTAGTACCCATAATACAGGCTTCACGCAGACGGCGCTGTGTGAATGTCAGTGAATATTTATTTATTTGTTAAATTGTAATACTATTAATTGTTTGGTAAGTGACAAGTGAGGTCTTAATATTAAGTTTTTAATATTTGACGAAAACCATGCTCATATAAACAGTTATTACTTAAAATCTATTACAGTTTACTTTTCTACCATTGTAAATATGCTACTTAGATACAAAAAAATTATATAAAATATTTTTTCAATCATAGCAAGGGACATAAAACCTGTCTCAATAGATTATCATTTATTAAATTGGCCAATAAATTATATATGTATCATTATTTATTCTACAATGATTTTATTTCATCATAGAACTTAAGTCTTCATAATTTTGGAAGACCATCAGATATACCTATTTTGCGTTCTCCTGTAAAAATTGTTGTTAAGCTTTTACTAGGTTTGGAAATGGATAGCCGAGTTATACCGAAGAGTTCAAATTGAAAGTTAAGTATCTTTCTACCTATTTCAAAATATGGATTAGGCTCGGTCTGCGATCGTCAGATAGAACACAAACACGTAAATATATGTTATTTTTACAATCCACTTATACATTTTATTAAGATTCCTAAACCATGTTAATATTTTTTCATTGTAATATTACTGGTTATAAAACGTTCAGTATGTCACGTTACTGACGTCACGAGAAGCAACATGGCGGTGCGCTGAAAGCGCGCGCGTGTCGTAGTCAGGTAGTGTGCTCGGTTCGCTTCAATGTATTTGTTCGTAGGTACCTACTCGACTCGATCGACATTCGACATCGCTCGCTCGCTTCGAGTTCAGTACCCGGTTGACAGCCGGCGAGGCGGTGGTGTGACGTTGTTTCGCGTGCTTTACGCGCACGCCGCCTCTGCGCGATTTTCTACCAATTGTTAATATTTTTTGTATACAAATAAACGTTCTGTTTAAATTATGATCAATAAGTGCATTCGTTAATACAAGAAATTGTTCGTTTAGCTGCATAAAACACAATTCATTCAATCCTTTGATACGATATTTATTGATGTATAAATTCAGGACGATGCTTTAGTAAATGAACGTGTGTGAATAGTAAATACAATGTTTTATTAGAGTATAATAATTAGGTTGAAAAAACAAAGGAGTTCTCTGTGCGTTTGGTGTGACTTCCTTATATTAAAGTATAAACAAAGTGTTTGTTCAGTGTGACATAATTTCAATCGAGATAACCCGTTTCCGTGAAATGTAAGAAAATCTAATAAAAGTTAGTGAATATATATTACAATGGCGGATCGTGATCGTCCTGCGAAAACCCCCATAAGGGTGGGTTTTTATGACATCGAAAGAACCATTGGCAAAGGAAATTTTGCCGTTGTTAAATTAGCACGACATCGAATAACGAAGACTGAGGTACGTAAAGCTGTTTTAATGTAAACACGATTAAGACGAAGACGTCAGACGGAAGTTAACACACGCTCTAGGAAACAAATAGTTAGTAAATATAGATAAATCATTTATTTGCACTAATAGCTTCGTTATCATAACAAAAAACATCTAATTAACAAATCAACACACAACAATACCGATATACACAAAACATTATTGATATATTGAGCATATATTCCAAACTACACATGCATGCCGCAGCAGTGCAAAAGGGCAATAGCTCAGTGTAACACACTCAAAGAGTGAAGCACTGATTTTCAGCCATTGTCGAAGTAACCGAGTAAAGGTAAAATAATAATATTAGATTACACGCCTTTGAATATTACCTTACATAGTGATAGTACTAGTTACATAAATATTTTGAGAAATCGTTAAAAATAAATAGAATCATAGATAATAATTAAAAATGGATCCATAAATATGTCAAAATTATCTAATAAAGATATATTATTTTTTATGGAAATCATTAGGGGATGCCTTCGTTCAGCAGTGGACATAATTGGGCTGTAATGATGATGATGATTTTTTATTAGTAATGTTAATTTATTATTTGATTAAAAATATAATTAAAAGGTATGATATTACAATAACATTTCATTAAATAATAGATACATTCAATTATAATAAATAAAATAAAATTGAAACTGCACTTAAAGTGATCATCGCTTTTCCAAACTACACATGCATGTCGCATCATCGCTTTCCTCATGCCACCGTGGAAGTGACGCGAAATACATAACATTAAATATCTAAATCATTCCAACTATGTATCTATCTTAGATACATACCTAAACCTTCTTGCTGTTAACTCGAATTCCCACGTTATCTATTCGGAGCATAGATGCAGCACAAAAAAAGACATAACTGAAGAATTAAAAATTTTAGGCTACTTGCGGTAAATTTGACTTACAAAACTAGCTCATATATAAATAATGAATTCCCTGACGAATTGCGTAATATACAATTCAGTAATAAATCTACCTATCTATTGTTAAATTCAAAAATGTGCAAACATTTATAATTTGACAAGCTGTTCTCCGTGGTGTTACCCCCGGTATAAAATATATTTCCGCAGTAAAACGTAGTTTATGTGTTGATCCAGGGTACCAACTATCTACATACCAAATTTTATTGAAATCGCTTCAGCCATTGAGACATGAAGAAGTAACAAACGTGCTCACTCATATACTTTGTCATTTAAAATAGGTATTATTGTGATGTGCCTTCATTTAGGTAACTATCCGTATTTATTTACATACTAGATCCATTGTTTCTTAGACTGAAATACCTATTAGGTACTAAAATTTCCGCTGGTCACCTCACTAAAATCATTATACTACAAAGCTAAATAAAAAAGACTTAGCTGTAAGGCGAATTTACTCATTCAAAATCCTTGCTATCAAATTTACTATAAGCATAAAAAATGGAAAAGGTCTCCCTTCCCCATCGTTTGTCCACCACCACCAGCGACGTTTCGCATGTCGTCGTCCATCAGGCCGAGGACCCTTGGCTTACCGTAGCTAAAATAAATTAAAAAGTAAAACTAAGTAAAATAAATAAATAATTATAAATATTTACTGACATTCACGCAGCGCCATCTAGCCCCAAGTTAAACGTGAAGCCTGTATTATGGGTACTAAACAACGGATAAACATACTTAAATAGTTTTTTTAAAATACATATTATACATAGAAAACACCCAGACCAATACAAATAGACAAGTTCATGCACACAAATGTTTATACTGCCCGGGGATCGAACCTGGAACCCTTGGTGTTGCAGTCGACATCTCAACCGCTACACCAAATGGGTCGTCAAATGACTGAGAATCCGTATCTGATTCAATGATATTCTGTATATATAAAGGTAGATACGCCATCCGTGCCTCAAAAACGAACCACCGAAGAGAGTACAGTTTGTACTCTTTTGTTTAGGTAATTGTGTCCGAAATATGTGTATGTGTGCTGTCACTGCATTCGGATTTTTTTTTCCATTATTTTGTGAGCATATCACGAATCTATACTTTTTACATCATTAGTCTGATTACTCAAATCGTTGTCTTTGTGTCCTAAAGTTTATCTCAAACTTACAATACCTCGTTGTTTACAAAGCGGGGTGCCGAAATGTCGTCGCAAAGGTCATTTTTCTATTTGTACTGCACGTTGCGTGGCAAATGCACTGCTCCGGTTAAGTAGGTATGACCCACTTTAAAATAAACATCAGAAACGTTAGCATGGAAATATCCACCACTTAGATATCTGTCAATATATCTGTACAAGTTACAATCGGAAATTCTGAGTGCGGTATGAATCAATGTATTTGCTTGGGCACGTCTCAAATAATGATATACATGCGTATAACACAATGCTAATAGAATTAAATACCCTAATAACAACGTTAAACGTTGATTTATTTACGATAAATCTGAACATCTTCATTATTTCTACACAAGCATCGCGGTTTCACCTGCGAAGTACGGCCCGTACTTGTTGGATTCAGAAATAATAAATATCTTATTTGTACTATGATATGTTAGCTTTATGATACTTACAAATTTTCCTCTTCAATAACACTATTAAAAAACGCAGCAAAATCCGTGCGTTTATATATTTAAGCGCATATATGGACATAGGGAATAGGGATATAGGTACAGAGAAAACGTCTTTGTTTTATACTGTGTAGTGATTGGTGTGAGAGTAAGTTTTGTAGATCAGATATTTATGAGCTGATAACTTTAGTAGTTATCAGCTCCTAAATATCTGACCCTGATATAATAAGACCTCTGATTTTGGTACAAAACCCACTTATGTTTGATACAAGTCGTGCAGTGCACCGAAGTGGGTCAATGGCCGAATAGTCGAACGTCGTAAATGAGTCACTGCGTGCGATCGCAGACGGCTTTCTAACACCTGAATGCAGCTATTCACATTTTCAATGGATGATAAAGTGGACAAATTCATCATTAATATTAATAATAAATATCCACTGACATTCACACAGCGCCATCTAGCCCCAAGTTAAGCGTGAATCCTGTATTATGTGTACTAAACAACGGATAAACATACTTATATGTTTTTTTTGTAAATACATTCATATTTTACATAGAAAATACCCAGACCATTACAAACAGACATGTTCATGCACACAAATGTTTGTACTGCACGGGGATCGAACCCGGAACCCTTGGTGTTGCAGTCGACCTCTCAACCGCAACACCAAATGGGTTGTCAATTAATTGGACAACTGCCTAGGTGGTCTAAACCACAGTGTAATCCGGGGCTCATGGTCCCGAACTAGTGTTGTCAGGTCCGAAATGTATTAAATCGGGACACGAGGCCAAAAAATCTGTATTTGAGGTTGCAGATCGGGACAGGTAACAATAAAAAATGTGATGTGACGCTGACTAGAAGCTATGTAGCGTAAATACCTATATATATTTTTTATGAAACATCTGATTAACTTCTTTAATTAATGGGGACATTTAACGTCCCTATCGAGACGCATCCTCAGACCCTTGAAAATCGGGACGTCCCGCGCAAATCGAGGCACCTAGCAACACACGTCCGAACCCTGGGAGTCAATCGTTATTAAAGTGATTGCCTTTTCCCTAGTTTGGAAAGGACATTCGGTTAACTGATCGATTGTAATTTGACTATCAATCCGCCCTACAGTGGGGCGGAATTATATTTGATATGATTCCCTCTTTTCGCATTTTAATTAAGTACCGATTCTACTTTGAACATCCATTAATCCGCACCGCGTTGTGCGTTATCAAACTCTCCATACGGATGCTTTGTGGGTAACGAGCCATTTTATCCGAGTGTTATCTGCGCTCGCCCCTTGCCCGGTGAAGCTGTAAAGGCCATATGCAGCCAACGCAGTAAGCAAAAAAGAAGGCTGTCCTGTGCAGAATAACATCTCATGATTTGGTTTTATCTTTCTTTTTATGTTATAAGTAAACAGGACGGTTCGGACGCTCACCTGATGGTAAGTGATACGCCAAACCATCACCTGATGGTAAGTGATACGCCAAACCATGACAGCGGCATTGAAGGAGACCAACATTTGATAGACAGTTGTTATCCTCCATCTACAGTGCCCCCATCCCGAAACACAAAAGTGCACTCCTGTTTTACGGGCTGATATTAGGCACCGGGGTGGCATAATTATTTTGATAACACAAACTTAAATATGATTCTGTACAAAATAAATTTTTATTTAAAATATTGACTACTGAGTTTCTTGCTGGATTCTTCTCAGTGGAAAACTACCGTCCGAACCAGTGGTAGCTTCATTTGACATTCATAAGTGTTCTGTAAGGACCTAAACTGAATAAACACTTTTCTTTTTCATTTTAATTTTTACTCAATATCGAGTCAACCACCTTTCTACTCAGTATGATTGAAGCTTATTTGTTTAGCAACAGTAGCAACGATGACGCATACAAATTTAACGTATATACGAAGACGCCATTGAATGAATGCACCGAAATAACAATGAACGTCCTCGGCCTTCGCTTCTTGGGTGATGTGTCGATGGAATTTTGTGCCGGGATTCCACCAAAGCGGAGATGCGACGAGTGGACAGAATATGTTTTATAAACAACCAATAGAATTTTGTAAATTTGAGTTTTGGTGGAGTCCAAGCCTATTGGTTGTTTCAAAAACATCTCTTCGTCTAGTCTTCGTTTTGGTGGAGTCCTGGCCTTACACGTGACGCGGAATAAAATCGACATTGGATGCGCCTACACGTTTGGAAAGTGCGCTCATATGGGATGTCGACATAAAACCGGATGGACGTGTTTGCTGGAAAGATAAGGAAGTTAATTATTCAACAGTCGTCTAGGTGGATACCACCGCAGTGCCAGATATCGTCTTGTAAAGTAGGATTTTGTCACATTCCTGCGTTTTGGGATGAGGGGGCTGTATCTTGTAATATCCTATATCTATGTCGTATATTCCTATACCTGACATCTTTCATATCGGGTCACGGGCGCAGGACAGCGGTGACAGAAAGCTATCTTTATTAATTGCCTTCAACACTACCTACCTGTCATGTTCAAGCGTATCACTTATCTACCACCAGGTAAGATAACTGACCTTCCCGTTAAAAAAAAGTTAATACTTACCATACTTAGTTTAGTACCTACCTATCGTCAATGTTAGTTTAATCAAGAGTGTTACGAAGAGTGAGAAATTTGTATAAATGTTACTTACGAATAAACTTAAGACATCATAAGGTTTTTATTTTCAATTTACTTTTAGCTTCGAAGTAAATAGAATCAAGCGGTGTTGACTGATATGTATTTTATGTGACGAGTGATATGCCCAAGGAAGCGAAGTCATGGTAAATTGTTCGTATGTGTTGTGACAGCCCAATTTAAAAGTGGAAAAAAATTCGACTGCTGGTGGTCGTTACTAATTCACCGTGCAAGTGGTGTCACAAACTAGAAAAAAAAGTTGTTTGTCACACTGGTGACACTGGTGTGACAATCTGGTATGACTACGAGTCCGCACCGCCTATTAAAACAGTTCTTACAAAATGGGCTTAATTATACATGTGACATTTATTTTTTATTTTTTACATTGATATGTATATATTTTTTGACAACTGCTGATGGTCGTTTATGGAATGGCTTCACTAGGCAATGACAAGCGCAGAGGGCTCTCAGCATTATCTATCGACTACTCAATCAATAAAAAATGTTTTGTTTGTAGGAAAAGTTATTACCTCCCAGTTTTTTGTAACATCTACGGAATTCAGTGTTTTTACAGTCAAATCAACTAAGAACACAATGTGACCAATCGGAATCAAACAAAATCATTCTAAATTGAAGGTCGACATCACTCAAACAAACCGCATATAAAGTTTCAGCTTAACAACCTGACGATACATGCTGTCCGTCACGTAAAGTCAATCGACGACTGGGATAAAATAATCAAGGCCTTGTAATTTGTTCCATTAAACCCTTTTTCATCGCTGTGAAGGTGGTTGCATAGTAGGACATGATCACACTCTTTTAAAATCTATTTTTATGTCATATTAGGCATAGAGATTGTACTATGTGTACTAAACTACTGATAAGGTTTTTTTACATATTGTACCTACCTACATAGTAAATAACAGACATGTTCATGCACACAAATGTTTGAACTTCACGATATGAGTTGGACCTTTGTTGTAATAGCTGGCTTCGCAATCTCAAGCATTTTAAATACTACTTACAAGGGTTCGTAACAAAGACATTTCGAGGACTGCTTCTGCTTGAAAAGCAAATCGACGCGTTACTGAAAATGAAATAAAAAAACATCCTAAACTCAAACATTAAAAAAATAAAGGTACCCGTTCGAATAGGTACGCAAGTGTAGAGCGTATATCACGGCCGAATGTTATATTTTGCCAGGAAATGATTCCGTATGGCACGCGTTTAGTTTACACTGGATCCAGCTTAAAAAATGTACGCTTGACGCAAATACGTTATCTATTTTGGAGCTCTGCGTCAGAGGCTCGGTGTTATCTGCGCTTTGCAGTCTGGCGGTCACCCTGTGCCATCTTGAAATTTGCCGGGCGACTTTCACCGTATCGGATATTACTCCTATAGTAATAAACTAAAAACAATTATTTTCAATAAATAACTCACTGTTCTCTTTTTAAAATTATTAAGTATTAGGTTTTTAAACTGCCTAGACCTGGCCACTTTTAAAAAAAGTTGTACTCGTCAAAGAAGCAATTCTTTGTCTTTGTTTAATTAAAAATATGAACGCTTTGAAGTCACAAAGACCTTTAAAAGTGGTAATTATATTTATTTATCGTTTATGCACTATGTTCAAATCATCATCAGCTCATTAATCGTCCCCACCGAGGGGCACGAGCCTACCCATATAGGGTGCTTAGGCCTTAGTCGTCCACGCGGGTACAGTGCGGATTGGACGACTTCACACACATCCTTTGAATCTCTTCGCAGGCGTGCATGAAGGTTTCCTCACGATGTTTCCTTCACCGGAAGAGCGTCGGATAACGTACATATGATTTCGAAAATTCGAACATGTACAAATAGTCAAAACAATATTAGTGGTACAAAGGTACTGCTTATTCCAAAAGGATTTTCTTCCAGCAGTCCTGAACAGGACAAGGCATAGTAAATTTCAAAGTAAATTGTTTTGTTTTACCTACATACTAGATATAAGCAGGCATTACAGCGATATCGCTAAGCAAGCGCTATTGTTTGATAAGAAAATCTCAATATGACGTTCGCGACTCGCTGATGACGTCAATTGTTAATTTAAAACTCAGACAGTAATCTCTTACAATTGATGGATATCATAAGGCTGAACGTGGCTCAAATATAACTACACTTTTAATGTATTTCTGTAGTAAACTTACGTTGAAAGGAGTAATTATTTCATTATTTTTGTTTGTATTCAATAATTCTTTCTTACGTCCTTGCACTATGTCGCAGTGGGGTTTTATCAAAGAATTGAAGCATTAATAATAATAATAATAATCTCTTACAAAAAGCTGCCATCCTTCTCTTACAAAAAGCTGCGATCCTTCTCTTACAAAAAGCTGCGATCTTCCTCTCAATAGAATAAAATTAATATACCATATCTGCTTTAGCCACAAGCTCGTAGATATGGTTAAGCCCCCATCATTGGGAGATTTTATATATAAAATATAAATAAAAATAAGAATAAAATATCTTTATTTGTTCTCTCACACAGTTGAATTGTACAAGATTAAGCTTAATCTATTACAAAAGTTTGAACTATGTGAGAAACTGGTATCTGCACTAGGAGACCTGTATGACAGATTACCAGCCTCTCTTACACCGACCAGTGAATAAGCTTTCAATTATAAATGTGAATTTAAGTGTGTGCGTTTGTTTGTGTGTGTGTGCGTGTATTTGTGTGTGTGTATGTGCCTTATATCTTTGTAATTCATATAAGGATACTATGTGTTAATAATCATAAAGTAGAACCTTTAGATCTAATGAATTTCATAATTAGTGTGTAAAAATCATAAAATATTTATTCATTTAATTCTTTATTGCACTCAACACAAGAAACAAAACAAAAGTAAATGGTAATCAAGTAGGTACAACAGGCGGTCTTATCGCACAGGGCAATTTCTTCCAGGCAGCCTTAGGATGGAGAAAAAGTCAATAAGTTTAGTCAGTAAGGCATTTTGATGAAATATAAAAAAAACTTTCTTTAGTGTTCCAAATAATAATACAATAATTTTTATTTATGGCAATATTTTTTATTTTAAATTGTGAAATTAAAAAAAAAAAACTATTGCCGTAAAATGTTGTATTTCTGTGCACATTGTACATATAAAGTACAATATGCGTTTCAGTGTTTTCATTGTTTTCACTTTAATCGCAACCGTGGAGTAAAGCGTGAAGCCTTCAATTTGTGTCATTGTGTTCGTATTCATACTACTCGTACACGCGACGAGTAGGTATTGAAATGAATACCTTTTTTATACCACAAGTAGTGTTGCAAGGTCCGAAATGTATTAAATTGGGACACGAGGCCAAAAAATCGGGATTGAAGGTTGCAGATCGGGACAAGTAACAATAAAGAATGTGATGTGACGCTGATGACGTGCCATTTTGAATTTGACAGTGATGTAATTGGTAGAAGTTATGTAGCGTATATATTTTTTAATTAAACATCTGAGTTTCTTCTTTAATCATCCACGCATCCTCAAACCCCTGGAAATCGGGACGTCCCTCGCAAATCGGACACTGGCAACACTAGCCACAAGTGAACGGGACATCACTTACTACAGTGCCCTCATCCCGAAACACAGAAGTGCAAGTATTGTTACTATTATTCTTACCAATAATCTAGTAGGTACAAAACAAAGGATCTAAGTAATGTCATGTTCATTAAAGAGTACATAAGTCATTACGTGGTTAAAGTCAATGATATTCTGTATGTACAAAGGTAGATACGCCATCCGTGCCTCAAAAACGAACCGCCCAAGAGAGTGCAGTTTGTACTCTATTGTTTTGGTAAATATGTTCGAAATTCGAAATATGTGTATGTGTGCTGTCACTGCATTCGGAACACTTTTTTCGATTGTTTTGTGAGCATATCACGAATCTACACTTTTTTACATCATTGGTTAAAGTGACTTATCCACCTACAATAACTAAGCGTCAATGTAAGAAATACTTACGAACTATGTTAATACAAAAATAATATATTCTTGCATTTTTTACGTCTGCTTATGACCTAGAAATTAAACGGTCATTTAAAAACGTGTTTAATTCTCTTAATTTTATAATAACGCAAACTCGTACATTGACGACCCATTTGGTGTAATGGTTGAGACGTCGGCTCTTACACCAAGGGTTCCGGGTTCGAATCCCCGGGCAGTACAAATATTTGTATACATGAACTTGTCTTTTTGTATTGGTCTGGTTGTTTTATATAAGTAAGTATGTTAATCCGTTTTTAGTATCCATATTACAGAATAATGCTCAGTTTGGGGCGAAATTATGCTGTACAAATGTCAATGGATATTTAATTATTTTATTATTATTGCTATTGTCTATAGTGTGTAAGTGTAAGTTCATGCAAATGATCGCTGCTATATTTTTCTAACCGTTTAATTTGATATCTAAAATAACTACGTTAGCAATAAAAATAATGATTAATTGCCTTGTTAACTAAATAATTTCACGTCTTCATAGGGAATATAATCACATAGAAAAACATACGATTGTCTTCGCTACAATAACGGGGAAGAAAATGCATTCAGACCTAGGCGCTTTCTAGTCTGTCTGCAAATACCGCAGACGCTCTGCAAACCAATGAAGCGATTTCGAGCACCAACTGCGTTGGGATTGGATTCCGTACAAAAATACTAAATATTAAGGTTGAACATTACAGATTCTAAAATAAAAAAACATTAAAAACCCACCTGATTCAAGGACTTCGATAAAAAAATATCGACGACCCATTTGGTGTAATGAGACACTCGCTCATACACCGAGAGTTCCGGATTTTATCCCATGGGCAGCACAAACATTTTTGTACATGAAAATGTCTGTTTGTATTAGTATGGTCTTCCTATGTATTATATTTATTTATTTATATAAAAAGTAACTATATTTATCCGTTGTTTAGTACCCATATTAAAGGCTAATGCTTAGTTTAGGACTTGTGTCGATATTTATGGGTGCAGTTCTTAGTATTTATTGTGAAATTATTGCAAAAATAAACCTTTTCTTTATTATTATTATATCCAGCAAGCCAGAACAAAACGAAAGAAAGTATAAAAAATAATTAGATTAATAGTTATCATGCATGGTCTTTTTTATCAGACAATTTCACCCAGAAATTAGTAAATTTGGTCACGCTATTTTTATTTTAAAACAATTTCTTCCAGAAATGTATTAAATTCTATCATGGAATATTTGTCTGTAGTGGGCACCCGAGACAAGGAGTGATGGCAGCCACTTGAACAAAGTAACAAGGGAATAGGTTCTTGTCTTCGTTCCTTGGGGGGGTCGCTGCAAGATAGGGTGGAGGTAGTCTACCTTTAGAACATTGAAGTGTTGTTATTATGTTAGAGAAATATGAGGCTGAAACTGACAGAAAGTGCTAGCCGTATAAACAGATAGAATAAAATCAAAAATATTTGAAATATGTGCATCATCATCAGCTCATTAAACGTCCCCACCGAGGGGCACGAGCCTACCCGTGTAGGGTGATTAGGCCTTAGCTTTCCACGCGGGCCCAGTGAGGATTGGACGACTTCACGCACAACCTTTGAATTTATTCGCAGGCGTGCATGAAGGTTTTCTCACGATGTTTGCCTTCACCGTAAGAGCGTCGGATAACGGATAACACCAGATGGGTCGTCAATTTTTTCACCATCTTAAACGATATTTAACCTTTTAAAGATCAGCCTCCCAGTTTTGTCCCTTATCACTAACCGATAAGTGATGCTCTTGGACGTATTTACGACATTTACGTGCCCTGTAAACTTGACTGGCGTAACTCACGCGAGCTGTGATTATACGAGTGAGCCTTTGGTAAAGGGTTGCCACTTTGAAGCCGAAACTATTAGAAAAATTCTAGCAGAAAAAAAACGCTATGGCTAGGGACTAAACTGGAGTTAGTCCCAAAAAAGGTTTTAATTTCTGAGTGTAACGTGCGAATCGTTAAGATTTTTTCGACATATTCTATTGAAAGCATCCTATGTTGGACCTAAGCTGCGCGTTTTTTCTGCTAGAATTTTTCAGCCAGTTTCTGTCTTATGTTGCCACTTGCCAATTATACTATTCATCAGTGTCGTGCATAGAGATCATGAGTAGGGTATGCAATGTGAGTGACAAAAACAATAACAATAAAAAAATCATTTTTGTCACATTTAGTGCAAAATGGACAGATAAGTAGGTATCATATAATATGTTGTCGATTTCCCGGGATGTCTTAACGCACAGGGTATGCACTGCTTATTTGCATGTGTGGAGTGCACGCCACTGCTATTCGTAATGGTACTATCATCATCATCAGCCCATTAAACGTCCCCACCGAGGGGCACGAGCCTACCCGTATAGGCCTTAGTCGTTTTACGCGGGCCCAGTGCGGGTTGGACGACTTCACGCACAACCTTTGAATCTCTTCGCAGGCGTGCGCAGGTTTCCTCACGATGTTTTCCTTTGCCGTTAGAGCGTCGGATAACGTACATGTATTTTCCAAAATCCAAAAACTCACTGGTACGATTTGAACCTCAGCCCGCTAGGAGGAGGAGGGCAACAGTCCACACCATTGTGCCACCGACGCTCAATAAAAGACTTAATTATTCTTAAATAACGTTTAATATTCTTATTTTTTTATTTAAAAGTTGGCAACCCTGCCAGGGTATGTCCGTCTTGTTCATGCAGACCATCTCTTTCCCCCAGACGGCTTCCCTCCCCCGTGTATATTGATCGCCGTCTAGACTTGTTGATCGCAGTCCGGGGGTGAAGCATCACCCGGTATTCAGCTGTGGGCTTGGTGGTACTTCACGCCTTTTATGTCACCGTAAAATCGGTCCGTCAGATTATAATATGACGAAACGATTTTATGGTTTCTTCTAATTATAAATTCGCACGTTGTAGTCGAAAGTTATATAAATAACAACCTTTTTTGGAAACAGGTCTTCTTCGTCCCTGGCCATCCCAGTTTTTTCTGTTAGATTTTTTCTGCCAGTTTCCAGTTCGAAATAATTTAACTATTAATGAGGCCTCATTAATAGTTAAATTATTCCGGGTTCGATGAACATTGTGTTTGTATTGGTCTGGGTTTCCTTTTATAAAAAAAAGTACTTATATTAAAATGTATGTTAATCCGATTTTTCGGACCCACACTTCAAGGTTCACATATTTACTTATTATATATAAGTTATTTATAATGTTACGAAACTTAATATCGCAATGGATCCTAACCTATTGTTGGTAATTTATATGTGCTATATTGTGAATGGAGTAAATATTTTAACCGTGTTATTAAATGTTTTTGTATACTAAGATTATTTCACTGCCAGTCAATGATGTAAAAAAAAGTATAGATTCGTGATATGCTCACAAAACAATCGAAAAAAGTGTTCCGAATGCAGTGACAGCATACATACACATATTTCGAATTTCGAACACATTTACCTAAACAAAAGAGAACAAACTGTCTCTTCTTGTCTCTCTTCGGCGGTTCGTTTTGAGGCATGGATGGCGTATCTACCTTTNATGCTTACGCTAAGGCGGAAGAAGTAGGTCATTGAATTAACCTTCTCGATCAAGTAGTAATCATTTACTCAGAGGAAGTTAACGCCCGGGTTCGATAAAGATCTTTGCAAATGTACCTTGAAGTCTCTACTGATTTACATATTTATTAAAAACTAGCTCCTCCCCGCGGTATTACCCTCGTTATGAGATATTCTCCCGCAGAAAACATAACCTAAAATAGCTTGATTAAGTCACGCGATGCGCGGCCGCCGCCGCGGTAAAACATTATTTTATTTTTCCGAAATAAAAAGTATTATTTAAAATGAAAGTAGTCTATATTTTTTCTTATTATACTGATGTAAAAAAAATAAAGATTCGTGAGTATGGATTTGGACGAGACATTCTTCGGCAGGTTACTGATAACCTGCCGAAGAATGTCTCGTCCAAATCCATCCAGCCGTTTCAGACATTACCCGGAACAAACAGTCAGGTAGACAAAAATTATTGAGAATAAGAATACATTACAGAATACAAGGACAAGTCTTGCGGTATTGCATCAACGAATAAAGTCATGACGATTTAAAGGCATGAATTTGGGTATTTAATGGAAATAATAAAAAGGCATAACTTAAGACATTGCGTCTACCGGGGCAAAAGTAGTGTTGTACCCTTCAAAAATCCTGTCGGTCCATACGCCAAACACCTTGTATTTATTTACCTTAAAATCCCACTCATGTGTTGTCCACATTTGTCCTTATCATTAAAATGATATGAAGTAAAGTTAACACGAGTGAATGCAGTTTAAATGTTTCGTAAGTGACCTACATATTGCAAGCCTAAGTTAAAAGGACGTAAGTAACGATTTTTATTATTTAAACGAAAATAAATACTAATTTTTCATTTACCTGAGGTCAGGGTATCAGAAGTTTACCTATTTCATTAGTGACGTAAGCATAACTATGCTTTCATTGTTGGTTTCTTCTCAGTGGAAAACTACCGTCCGAACCAGTGGTAGCTTCATTTGACACTCATAAGTGTTCTATAAGGACCTAAACTGAATGAACACTTTTCATTTTCATTGTGATTCAAGAGTGAGGCGGGCTGTGATATTAATTGGTACAATTTCTTTAAAAACTACGTAACGGCAATTTGGGATCCCTGTCTATCTTTGGTTTGTATGGAATCGTGCATACTTCACGAGTGTTCGAGTTTGAATACTTAGAATACACCGGGCCGGAGGGCGTCCTACACCGGGAAATATAATAATAATAAGCATTTATTTACAGATTACAAATTGATTCATTGATTCGTAGTATTAGTAGGTACATAATTATAATATTTTTTGTTCTTCGAGCCGAAATTTTTCAGTCCATCGAGCCGAACGTACCATTCCTTTCCCCCAGGTTTTATAGCTCGCAAAGACGTGATCTCCACTCCAGCAGCAGCCATCGTTTCTGCGACTTACGTGAAAGAAAAAATGATTTATATTTTTTGGTTAGATCATTTTAGTTCCGTCCGTGCAATAAGTCCCACTTCTTGGAACTCACTAATTACTTACTCTTTGATAGATGTGCGATGTTAACGACTATCAATTTAAAAGTCATTTATAAACTGAGCAGCTTTATGACTTTAAATGGTGATTCTTTAGTGTTATCTACAATCCATTGCTCTTCTCTCGTAACTAGTGTTGTCCGATTTGTTTTAAATCGGGACACGAGGCCAAAAATCGGGATTTGAGGTTGCAATAAAAAATGAGATGTGACGCTGATGACGTGCCGTTATGAATTTGACAGTGATGTAATTAGAAGAATTAACGTGGCGAAATATTTTTTTTTTAAAAACAGTTTTACTTCTTTAATTAATCGGGGCTGAGACCTCTGAAAATCAGGACGTCCTGCGCAAAGCGGGACACGTGGCAACACTACTCGTAACGAAGAATGCAGTAAGTCGGATTTTTGGGCAAATTGATTTCAGACCTTAGTATTTTTTATTGTTGGTCATAATGTATAAATGTATTTGAAATGGTCTTAATTCAATTTGCCCTAAAAATCCGACTTGTTGCACTCTTCGTTAGGAGGGCAGTAGCTGGTGACTGTCAAGGAAAAGATCGTCATTAGTACCTAAAGGTATAGTTACCTTTTGCCCGCCTGTTGGTAAGAATTCTTGATTACCGACTTCAAATATTCACTTACATTTACGAGTATTTGGAGCATATATCAATTATTATAAATAAATATCCACTGACATTCAAACAGCTCCATCTAACCCATAAACATAAGATGCATTTTTTGTAATTACATACTCCATTATATATAGAAAACACCCAGACCAATACTAACAGACATGTTGAAGATCGAACCGGAAACCGTGGTGCAAGCCGACATCTCAACCAATTACCTACCTACACCACCGTCAAACTTAGTTCTAATAAAAAAGGTTTCTGTTACAATAGTAAACTAAATAATGCGTAAAAGATAAAAAGTATAATATTACTGATTGTTAACTGTCGAGGACACCTCGTTTTGACGGTATCCGATGTACGTTTTTTTTGTACTGAGGATAGAAAACAATAGTGAACGACCTTCAGTGTTCTGTGCTTTATAAAACTCTTTGTTTAACCTAGTTAGGTGTTTGAATACCAGTACCAAATCGCATTGTTTTTTCATCTGAAAATATTGAAAAAGAGAACTTAAAATATTTGTTTATTTACCTAGGTAGGTAGGTTAGGTACCTATTTTTATATTATATTAGGTTTTTTAAAAAAATATTTTTTTATTACTTTTATGTAACTTTTAAATGGTCACCGTCACTGAGGGGCACGAGCCTATGATAGGACGACTTCACGCACAACCTTTGACTCTCTTCGTAGGCGTGCATGGGTTTCAATGATGATTTCTTTCACCGTAAAAGCGTCAAATAAACGCGTAATTGCGAAAATTCGGAAACACATTCTGAACCTGTGATCTATTAATAAAAGAAAAATTTTTAGGAGTATGAAATTATTATTAAAATAACGAATCTTTTACTTTTAAAACTATTAAAAATTATAGTAAATATATACAAATGAACATACATTTATCCTTCATATTTGATAAAATATGATAATATATAGAATAACTCTTGAATTCTCAGAACTGCTATTTGCGTACTTCAGTAAAAAAGTGACATAAATAAAAAAAATCAACTTGTTTGTCTGTAGCCGCGTCGCTGAAACGCCATCATGGTTCAGAAGTGGCGCGGTTCAATAGCATTAGGTTATTGACCCACTGACAGAGCGGGGGTTAACGCCGTTTGTAACGTCCATAGAGTTTTCCTTATCATGATAACTTTTTTAAATACCAAATTCAAACTCAAATTATAATTATTATTTATTCAAATAAATATTTTACAGATACTTTTGAATCGTCAATAGTCCCACTCGAGGGCACGAGCCTACCCGTAACGGGTGCACAGGGCGTGTTGGACGACTTCACGCACAACCTTTGAATCTCATCGCAGGCGTGCGCAGGTTTCCTCACGATGTTTTCCTTTACCGTAAGAGCGTCGGATAACGTACAATATTTTCGAAAATTCGAAGACACATGTTTTTGGTACGTGGCGGGATTAGAACCTCAGCCCTCCCGGTAGGAGGGCAACAGTCCACACCATTTATATACCATTATTATATTTTATTATAATGACTCTACCACCACCGGTTCGGAAAAAGTAGGATCTTCCAGAAGAGCCGGCAAAAACTCGACAGTCACTTTTTTAAACTTTATAACGGTAACAGAGTTTTGTCAATAAACCTACACGTAATTTTACCGTGCAGTCAGTCATAGATTTTTATAAAATGATCTTCAGTACTAAAGCGTCTTCACATTGACAAATAGGTATGTGTCTAAAAACTACAAACGTCATAAATCTTAAATTTCTAGGCCTGTCTAGAAGACGGAAATTAAGTCAGTAAAGAACGTTAAGTATAAAAAATCTGGAATGCCTACGTGTTTTTCCCAAAAATATGTTTTGCAATTTGTATTGGTGTTCATTGAGTTCTATGTTTTACTATCTTAGATAAAAAATTAACTAACAAGATACACATTTACACAATCACGAAGAATTTTCAAAAAATGTCCGATCCGCTTGACACATACGTTGACTTATGACATAAAATTATTCATAAAAATTGACCTTAACGCGTCATTCAAAGGGTGCAAAATTAAAGCGCGAGCATACTATTAAGACATGACGCGAGCGACGTCATTGTGAAAGAAAGCTCTGTCCAACTGAGGCCATGTTCAGATTTTTGCCGCGGACACTTTTTGAGTAAGATTTTGCATCTCGTTTATTGTTTAAGAAAGTTCTAGATAGCTACTAGTATGTTTACGTCACAAATTACCAACTGCACTGCATCATCATAAGGCTATAATGTCCCGACTGCAGGACAAGCCCACACGGCTACGGGAAGTTAGTGCAACCAGCACGAGGGCCAAGTCCGATTTGGTGGACTGTGGCCACTTTCCATCAAGTGCCTATAAGCTTCTCTCTTCAACCTATCGAAGTCCACTGCTGAACATAGGTCTCTACCATTTTGCGATATATGTACTGACTGGTCCTTCGCTTTTATAATCCAGCTTCCACCAGCGATCTTTCGCAAGCCGTTGGTCCATCGGGCCTGGGGTCCTACGCTACCCTTACCAAGACGCGGGCTCCACTCCAGAAGTCGTCTGCTCCAACGGCCATCGGATCTGCGACAAACGCGACCAGCTATACCTATCTGCATAAATACTAAATAATTTCATAATAAAAGTGAAAGGTTTTTCTACAATCGAGCAATTCACAAAGAATTTACGTATGGAAGGCGATAAAGGTGTAGGTAATTATGATTCCGTTAACATATTGTATGCAATGCATTTATTTACAAACATAGATATAATGTATTGAAATAAGTGAGTGAATGACGCGCATTCTAGTTCCTTTAGGTTGTAATCATTGCGTAATATAAAGTTATCTGTGGTAATATTTACGCATACGTAAATACGTATTCCATCCCAAATATAAAAAAAGTCGTCTGATAATTATTTATGAGTTCATTGAGAGGTACTTCGATTAGGGATTAATGGAATAGACGTAGTATCCAAATTCAAAGTATACTTAATGAGAATACTTCATATTTCATACGTGAATTTCTCACTATAAAACTGGGGGGAAGGGCATCGGAGCCATTCGATAACTTTGCTCCATCGGCCATTGGTTCTTTGCACTGTGGTATGTGCTTACTGCCAATTTAACTTGCTAACCCCATGTGCAATGCCAGTCGCTCTTGTTCTAAATACGGATTAATTTCAAATCTTATCACCTGACATAGCTCTCTTCATAGCACGTTGGGCCTTGAGCATTCAGAAGTTTTATACGATGTTCTCCATAAGAGAACTAAACGTACCAACATCAGCAAGTTCAAGTGGCAGTGGGCCGGTCACGTATGTCATTGAACCGATGGCCGTTGGATGCCGTTAGAAGTTGAACGAGAAAAGCGGAAGACCAGGATATCTAGCATTGGTTCTCTGTTATCTGGTAGAAAAGTAGTCTTTTCAACTTTAGTCTTCGGCCAGCGGTTCTTCGCACTATGACTCCTTCCCATTGCCACAACTCATCCTATGGTCTTTGACGGTCACTCACTCATAACATAACCGATTGACCGAAATTTGAGTTTATTTCTATAGCAACGCTGGGGTATCTACTTGAGTGGTGACGTAACTCGTGCGTATGCCACTATCGCAATGGGGTCAATGTCGGGCGGGCGGCCGCAGTCTCGTTGCAATTACTCCACGTATCTGTATCCTGTTTTGCTTATATACAAAACATTGTGTTGATGTTTTAGTTTGGTTTCCCCGATTGTGTATGAGGCTGAAACTGGCAGAAAATGTATAGCAGAAAAAACGCAATAGTAAGAGTTGAAAAAAGACTTGACCCAGAAAAGGCTGTTTCCAATAGAAATGTTTAAAACAATTGATAGCTGAAAACATAGTTATAAACAAAAACAGCCTTTTTGGAACCAAGTCTTTATTTGTCTCTGGCGGTTGCATTTTTTCTGCTAGATTTTTCTGCCAGGTTCAGCCTCATCGATTGTGTCGGTGGTCAGAATTTGTACCTTCCACCATTCTCGATAAAATATCACACCTTTTATAAGTGCACGTTATTTTACATTTTGTTTCATTGATCACTTTTGTTTATTAATTATTTATTTATAAATACACTGACACCAATAAATATTAGGTTTATTTTATTGATAATAGTGAGGACGATGTCACAACTTATATTAGATACTAGCTGTACTCCGCGGTATTACCCACGTCATAAGATTATACTCCCCCTCAGCAAAACAACCAAAAAGCGCGTACGTCATTTTTCTTCGAGGCACGAGTTTTCTCTTTCAAAGTCAAGTGAGAGCCGAGTACCTGCTATCAGTATAAACATAGATAACAATCCATATTGCAAAATTGGATTATATATAATGTCAAAACAAAATATGAAAATTTTGCGTGATAACCACCCAAATCCGGGCGCTGACTGCTTAACGTATATCAGAATTTATATGTTAATCCTTTGATATTGTTTCTAGGCAGATAAGATGACAAATATGTGAGTTAACACACCCATATTGATGATATCATCATCATCATGATGATGTCTAATATTCATCATCATCATCAGCTCCCCCCCGAGGGGCACGAGCCTACCCGTGCCGGGTGTACAGGCCCTAGTCGTCCACACGGGCCCAGTTTCGGATTGGCTGACTTCACGTACAACCTTTGAATCTCTTCGCAGGCGTGCGCGGGTTTCCTCACAATGTTTTTCCTAACCGTAAGTGTTACAGTTCCGTTTCCTGTACCCAATTAATAATTCTTTAAAGGCAACTTAAACATTATATTTATGTAAATAAATAAATTATATAATTGTAAAAATATTATTATTGCTTTTATAAATAAATAGTAATAGTAGCAATAATAATATTTCTTGCTTAAATGATTTATCATAAAGTAACATCCGGTCCATACAAAATTATGCCCTTTTGATTATATACATTATTATTCTTAATTTGATTTGTAAATCTATTTGATAATTCATAATAATTATTGTGATGCTCAAATTATATTTTAAATGTATAGTTTCAATAATTAAGAATTGTATTGTGCATTAAAGTATAAATAGTGGCGTCGTCCATTTTGATTGGCATTAATAAATCAAGGTCGAGACTGAAACGTCATTATTATTTTCGTTACGAATTTTATACTTCAGAAGTGGGATGGAGCAATTTCACGGCCCATATTATTTCGGCCTGGGAAAGAAAGGAACTAGCAACGCATCAACATACGGGAATCGTGAAGAAGAAAACAATAATTTTTTCTTCAATCGCAGGAGGAAACCTCCCCACCGCTTGCAAAAAAAAGAAAAATTTTTCATCTTGACGCTGAAATCATACCCAAATTCGATCCTGGGAAAAAATCAACCAATGTAAAGGGATGGTTACACAAAATAGACCAAATAGGAGACCTGTACGACTGGGAAGAACGAGACAAGATTTTCGTCATGCAAACCAGACTCCGTGGTGCAGCGCGCGACTGGTACGACGACCTCGATGATTACGAAGCGACTTGGATGTTGTGGAAAGACAGTTAACAAAGGCGTTCCCTCGTTCCACTGACTTCGTAGACCGACTGAAGAGATGATGGCACGTGTGAAAAGTAACAGTGAAACTATGACCAGTTACTACCACGATAAGGTATCGCTAATGAAGAAATGTGGTATAGAAGGTGAAGAAGCTATCTCATGTCTCATTCGCGGGCTTCCAACCGAGTTGCGTGCAAACGCAAAGGTTTGCTGCTCCAAAACACCGGACGATTTATATTTTGGATTTTTGTCGTCGCTCGAAAACTATAAGAAGGTAGAAACCAAAGTGACAGAAGCGAAGTCAACGTGGCTACGTGGGTCAACAGGCAGCATGCCGAAGATATGTTACAACTGTCGCAGAACGGGACACGCTGCGCGGGATTGCCGAGCTTCGCGATGCCAGGTCTGCCAGCGTCTAGGACATACTGCTGGCACCTGCTGGTATGCGGCCGGGACTTCGCAAGACAAGCAACAGGCAGAACAGGCAAGAAATCAACAGGTACGTGATATTAATTTTGTATCAACTGAGGTTATCTCAGATTTATACAAAAAACATGTTACTGTAAATGGGCACACAGCCCTTGCATACATTGACACCGGTAGTAAAGTCAACATTATCACTTTAAATATAGTTCGAATGTTAGGTATATGTACAATTCAATCTAATGTAATCATGAGAGGTTTCGGTGGATTTTTGATTAATTCATTAGGGAAAGCTAATTTTAAGCTCATCGTCGATGATTTATGCTTAGATACTAGCGCTGAAGTTACAAACACTAATATGTATGGCACAGATTTAATTATTGGTCAGCCTACCATCAATCAGAATGATATGAATTTATTAGTAACTACCAACTCAGTTAGGTTATTAAAAAATAATGAGCTGCCATTTTTTACAATGTCTTTAGGTAGTGAGGATAGTTTAACAAAGATTCCTCTACTTTTGTCTGATAGTGTGTCTATTGAACCGGGAACAAGTAATAGCATAAAAGTGCATAGCAATATCGAATTATTACCGTGTCACATCCTTGTCACGCGGCCCATTTTTTTCTCGCTGGGTCAGGAATCTTATTTTATACCACAGGCTATTTTGACCCCTGGGAGCCTCCAATTACGTGTAATAAATCTAGGGGATTCGAATATACAATGGATGGCCAGTAAACTTGTAGTTCGTGCGGACGTTTACCGTAAAGCAGATGTATCCATAGTAACTGACGCTTCACAACCGAGTAATTTAAACCATCAGCGTTACAATAATAATACCATACGTTTATCAGATTTAGACATAGGTGATTTAAATCCTAGAGAAACTAATTTATTATTGACATTACTTAATAACTATAAACATTGTTTTGCTGAATGTAGTGATCATTAGGATGTACTGACTTAGTCGAAATGCAAATAACTACCACTACCGATAAACCTGTTTATTGCAAACCGTATAGGTTATCGTATAAAGAAAATGAAATAGTACAAAGAAAAGTAGACGAACTTGTATCTGCCGGTATTGTTAGAGAGTCTAATTCAAATTATGCAAGCCGGTAATCTTAGTTAAGAAAAAACAGGTGATTACCGACTTTGCATTGACTATAGAGCTTTAAATGCATGTACGGTAAAGGATCGATTCCCGTTGCCACATATTGACGACCAAATAAGTCGATTAGCCGGGAAAGTGTACTTCACAGTTTTAGATATGGCTCAAAGTTATTATCAAGTGAGGGTAGCTGAAGACTCAATACATAAAACTGCCTTCATAACATCGTCTGGACAGTTTGAATTTTTGAAAATGCCGTTTGGTTTGGCCAATGCTCCAGCTGTTTTCTCGCGTTTGATCCGTAAAGCCCTGGGTTGCTTAAATAATAGAATTGCTACTTACCTTGATGACGTACCCTTCCTACAATAACAATAGAACAGGGTATTCAGTTGTTAGAAGAAGTTTTACAACTTCTAACGCAGGCCAATCTGAAACTAAACCTAAAGAAATGTTCCTTTTTGAAAACTAGTGTGAATTATTTAGGTCACGAAATTACGGAGGGTTTTGTGCGTCCAGGAAGTACCAAAANAAAAATAAGATTGAACCTGCACCCTCCAGATCGGAAGGATCCACACCACAGACATCCGAATATACAATTAGACTGGACAAGCCGCCAAGTTTATAGGCAGTCCCAGTGTCGCAATTTCTTTTCGGTTCTTACCTGTGAAAAGTTATTATATTTCTTGGTAAATTTACTGATTTATTGCGATGATGGAATTTTACAATTGCACAGGATGGCATTTTGGAAAAAATCTGTAATTTCTTCTAATATTCGTGCGTCTTGACTTGTCTCACAGAGCGTAAACTGGCAGCCAGTGTATGCTCGTTGAGCTTACATTTGTCGCACTTAAAAACGCGGCTTGCCCCATCTCCTGTATTGGGAAATCTGTGATCCACACCAATGCCACCGCTCCTACGTATTATAAGATGTAAATAATACCTTATATCCACAGACACTAACATAGTTCCACCTAGCCCCAATGTATGTAGATTGTACTGTTGCTCCTAAACAACAGATAAACCTACTTTTACTAAGTGTTAGCCTTTTTTGTACACTAACATCATATATAAAAACACCCAGATCAATTCAAACATACATGTTCACGAGCTGTGTTGTTTGCACTGCCCGGTGATTTTAATATACCTATACGTATAATATTTGACTACAATAATTATGTGCAAAATACAACTGTGTGACAATGTTTTTCTTTTTGTTACAGGTAGCAATTAAGATAATAGATAAATCACAATTAGACGCAAGCAATCTACAGAAAGTGTATAGAGAAGTGGACATAATGAAGAGACTGGACCATCCTCATATAATTAAGCTTTACCAGGTGAGTTTCTTTTTTACATTATCAAATACCTATATGTGCTGGATAATAGCTATAAGTTGTAGGATCTTTAGCTCTCTTTATGTGTTTTTATAGGCTTTTTCATGGTGAGTGCTCCAAGGAACTGTTCGATATCGTGCCGGTGTCGCTGTTTTACTATCGTACGACTCGACGCCGAGCTAGGGTCCATCCTTAACACCTGGAAACTTTCGCTTGCAAATCTGTTTGTTTCCAGCGATCGTTTCTTCCTCGTGCGTGCAAATTATGGAATGACCTCCGAGCCACGATGTTCCTTAATAACTACATGTCTGCTTTAAACGAGGTTTAAAGAGAGCCCTTTCCTCTAGATAGGCAGCGGCATGGCTTTGCCCTCGGCATTGCAGTTGTCCATGAGCGGCGGTTACCGTTTTCCATCAGATGGGCCGCCAGCTCGTCTGCCTACATAAGCGTTAAAAATAATAATAACACAAAAAAAATAGTTTACGATTGGTTAACAATTTTCAACTTATTTTTTTAGATGTATGTTTTCTTTTAATTGGTGTCTTAAATACTAAATTTTGCATATCTCTTACATTAAAGTCACGCCTTTTTCTCGTAGAAGTGTGTAAGTAGAGGCATTGTCTTTCCATTTTAATTTAAGGTCAGGGTATCGCCATTAAAATTTTACAATATTTAATATTCGTCAACTCCCAATTGTACTTACTACAAACTCCAACTATTCAATCCATTCGCTATAAAATAATGTTTTCTAAGGTTTTTTAATGACTAGTGAACGGAATGGTCAGGTTGCTCAATTGGTAGTAAGTGATACACCTGACTTTGGCAGATGAGATCAGTCAAATTTTGTGCTAAGTAATAAGATATATTTGGATGTTGGTGTTGGGTGGAAACTATATTGTTTTATGTGATTGCAATTGTATAGTCCTGTTAATGTATGATTATATTGTTTGTTTCCTAAAAATAATATAAAATAAATTATTTGAGCCTGTCTAATATTCACAAAAAAGGCAGGATTCAGAATTTCAATATATCCAATATTCAAACACGTGTGATTGTTAAACATACTAATTTAATACATTCCTCTTCTTCTTTTCAACCTATCGCAGTCCACTGCTGGACAAAGGTCTTCCCGATTTTGCGCTTCATATCCCGGTCCTCCGCTTCCCTCATCCAGCCTCCACCAGCGCCGATACGCATGCCATGACGCGGTCTGCTAATTTAATGAATGTGTTTTCACAATTCAGTTTAATAAATTCTCATTGTATGATGCAGTAGCAACAATTCTATGTGTATTCAATTCGGTATTTTCCACCATCCGCAATAAAATACCAAACCTTATTTTAAAGCGCCCCTAATTTTATATGTCGTTTCATTGATCACTTTTGTTTATTTGCAATATTTTATTTTTAAATACACTGAAACCAATATTAGGTCAATTGATGATAGTGCGCAGTGACGTCACATACCAATAATCTCATACAAAATATATGGAAACGTTCCTTTTTGACAGTTCATAAAAAGTGCGTTAACGATTAGTGGTGTCAAATACCCAATTATAGTTGTCAATTACCATCGGGTGTGTCGTCCCTTATTACATTGAAAATAAAATAAATATAATTATTCGTACCTTGACCGTAATTATACTACGTTTTGAAAAGGAAGTAGTCCTTTTACACAACACAAGTACAACGTGAAGACCACGCTTTCTGCGTGGAAGCCTTTTCAAACTTCTGATGAAGTTACCAAAGTTTTGCTCCCAAAAGTTTTTGCTGTCTAAAAGTTCTGCGGAATTTAGTACCCAGGGTAGCATGAAACTGGCATAATTTTGTGTGTAACCAGTTATTAAGGAAACACGTTGTCATGTGTAATAAGTGTGAATGAAATAATGTTGTTTTTTTTTTACGCCATCCTGCATACTGGTTCACACTGCGGTCACCAACCCGCCTGCCCAGCGTGGTGACTACGGGCATTAACCCCCCATGAGCAGCGAAATAATGTGATTACAATTTAAATCATAGTAACAGACGTAGATAGGTAGGTATATCTAGGTTCCCTCTGGGACACTGTGACATCTTAGGCTCGTTGCATATATTTTTTGGGCTGAGAGCCATCTGCGCTCTCTACTTGTCCTGTGAAGCTGTGAATACCACCTACTGCCAACAGCGCATTCTCGTAGTCATTCCGAAAGCAAAGATATTGTAGCATTTCAATTTGGGAACCAACACGAGCAGGTGAAGAAAGTGATGTACGCGATCTGTTATATATATTTTCAGTATAAAGATTTCGTTACTAAGTGAAAATTTAAAGTGTTTATTCAGTTTAGGTCCTTACAGAACACTTATGAATGTCAAATGAAGCTACCACTGTATCGGACGGTAGTTTTCCACTGAGAAGAATCCAGCAAGAAACTCAGTAGTTACTTTTTAATAAAAAATGTGTTTTGTATAGAATCATATCCATCGTATAAAGTTATAAAAATCCTTTGTTAATAATTAGCAAATTATATTCACAATTTTTATCATATTAAGTATAAGTAAAAATAAATCTACAAAAGTATTATCAAGCAGTTAAGTATATAAATCTAAATAGATGATAACAAAAAAAAAAAGTAGTGCAAGTCAGTAGTAAAGCGTCTGGACCAATACCTCTGACGAGCATTCAGTCCATTCGTTATCATCTCCTGACACTTGTCTTCAAATATTAATTCTATTATAATTATAATTCTAAATTAATTTTTGGTCTATCGAAATTGTTTTTTAAAAGCGCAAATCTATAGTGCCGGATGTCAGATCGACCCATTAACAGTTAACACGTAACTTAAAGAATTTTCATTATCTTCAAAGAACAGTTGCAGTAGTGCGATCTCTTACCTATACAATCGCGTGTATGTACTTATCAGTACTTGATATTGTAATTGCACTTGGTCCACACTTTGTAAGTGTTTTGTTTGTTACATTATCAATACTTAGGCAAAACCTGAGTGTTGATTTTAATCAATGCGAGTACTGTGTACTTTTCATGAAGTGAGCTAACTTCTTATAAAGATGTAGATACATATCTGTGGAAGAAAACGTTGCTCGTTACTTAAATTGAGAAAGAAAGGAATGGCGCTATAAGGGGTATCCATTTTTGACTATATTATGTTATAAATTCCAATCAAAATATGTCATCATCATCTCATTATACACCCACCGAGGGGCACGAGCCTACCCGTTAGGGTGTGCCTTAGCCGTCCACTCGGGCCCAGTGCTGATTGTTTCGTCACGCGCAAGTTTCCTCACGATGTTTTCCTTCACCGTATGAGCGTCGGTTTACAAAAATTACAATTTCGAGCATTTGAAAACACAAGGTGGGATTTGAACCTGCGCCCCCGATCGGTAGGCAACAGTCCACACCATTGAGCCACCGACACTATCCATATATGTAAAGTAAGTCAAATATATGAATACGTGAACATAACATGCTTAGAGTTACTTGTCAATAAAGTAAGTAGTGCGTAAGTTTGATGACTCTAAGGTCGTGAACGGTCACAAAAGAGAAACCCTCATGGTTACTAGCGTAACGGTAGAATTATCGGGCTGTATCGCATAGGGTTACAATTTGAACCGATATGGAACTTGTTACAGTCGGCACCATTGACCGTTCAGGTTGCACTAGGGTTGCCAGGTGGTAAATCAACTGTGTGGTTAATAAATGTAAATAAATAAAATAAAATAAAAATAGTTTTTATTGCTCAATATAAAATCTATTTTGTGTTTCTATTTTTTATATGTGTACAGGACGGTCAAGACGCTCACTTGATGGTAAGTGATTCGCACGACCGTGACAGTGCGGCATTAAAGGAGACCAACAATTGATAGACAGTTATTATTATCTGTCAATGCCACAGTGCTCCCGAAACCAGAGATAAGGCAACAGATGTTAGGCGTCTTATACCCGGTAATTTTACTAGCTACAGTGCCCACATCCCGGAATACAGAAGTGCATAACACTCCTGTTTCTCGGGACGATATCTGGCACTGTGGTAGTACAACTTAGACGACTCAGTATCGAGTCTACCACCTAGTAAATATCTTTCTTTCTTTTCATACATAATGGCCGTTAAAATGCGAAATGGGCCTAATATAAAGATACAAGATTTGGCTCCCTGCACTGTTAGACAATTTATGTAATAAAGGAAAAATCTTTACATGTTTCATAGTTCGCTTGGCGCCGTTAATTTTGGCTGAATAGACAATCAAAAGCACTTGGCAACCTTAGGTGACACTCAGTTATGTTCCGACTTATTGCTGGTTACCCTGCTTCGATACGTTGGATCCGCACTGAATGCGGCAGTAATGTCAACGTGTCCAATCCGCTATACTAACCAACACATGGGTATGTCACAACCATCTGGTTAAATCAGCCATCATTGGTCGCCTAGGCCGTTCTTAAACGGCGTTCAATTAAACGGCTTAAGAACAACTAGCCATGTCGTCGACGCAACTTTTAACCATATGGCGAAACGCTGTTTAGTAATTTTGGTAATTTATTTGGCACTTTTGTCGTAGCACCCAGTTTTCAATTAGCCTCTCTCACTGTAGCGGATAGTATTGGATCCTCGGCATTGAGATTTCTAGTAAGGTCAATTCAAGCGTCATTTGGAGAACAAAGCCAAACTAGCTGGCAAAAAGTTGGGTGTCCTGAACAGGTCTAGGCGGTTCTTCGCATCGAGCCAGCGACTTGTGTTGTATAAAGCTCAAGTGCGTCCTCACTTGGAGTACTGTTCTCATATCTGGGCTGGCGCCCTAAATCCAATTCGACCATTTGACGCTTTGCAAAACGTGCTGTCCGAATGATTCTGATGGCTTTGCCCATAGCATTGCAGTTTGTCCATGAGCGGCGGTTACCGTTTTCCATCGATGGCGCCAGCTCGTCTGCCTACATAAGCATAAAAAAATGTTTAATAATAATTTTAGTTCTACTCATAATTTTATTTTACTTCTAATTGACAAAAGCAAAGATAATAAAACCATAAAATTCACTGTTTCAGCTGCTGGCGCATATTTATAAATGACTGCTAGCGAGCTGAGCTGACTACTGGGCTGAGCCCTGATCAGTTATTTCGAAAGGGCTAAGTTTCAATACGCCAAGTTGTTACACGTTGAGCGATATTAGTTCAAACAACTATCACCTATGCATACAGTTGGGATGCGGGCGTTTAACGAACGGCTAGGCATCCAATTGGATGCTTATTTAACCAGATGGCTGCGACAGGAACCGTTAATCGCTGTACAGGGCGTGTTCGTTGTCTATGTATATTGTATGCACTACCTTCGTCTTGATTTTCATAATAGTAACTACTATAAATACGCCGACTGTACAATCATTACGCTACTGTGCTTCAGATGGCAAGTCTCGGCAAGCGTACACCCAAATGTGTGGTCGGGTCCGTGTGTCAATGAGTTTTTTGGATACACAGATCATAAGACTCGTAAGTGAAAGTTCTGCAAGACACTGATTACCCTGAATCTTCGATATTGATCGTGACGCAAAGCCGCTCGAAGCTGGTCAGGTAGTGTTAGTATTTGCCATCGTTTTGAAAGGATTTGCCAGTTTTTTTTGGAATCACTAAAGTTGGCAGTGTGCGCCCGATATACGATTATCGAGGTATATCTACGGGGAAGCCGTTCATGCACTAATAAGCCTGCTCAAAAGATTTAAAAAATAACCTTTTTCTATGACAACGAGCTGAAGGCTCTTATTATATTATATACTTTTAGTAAAAAAAAGCGTCTTGGCTCAATGGTGTGAACTGTTGCTTCCGGAGGCGCAGGTTCGAATCCCGCCACGTACCAATGTGTGCTTTAGAATTCTCGAAATTCTATGTACGTTACCAACGCTCTTACGGTTAAGGAAAACATCGCGAGAAACCGCGCGCGCCTGCGAAGAAATTTAAAGTGCGGGTGAAGTCGTCCAATCCGCACTGGCCCGCGTGGACGACTAAGGCCTAATCACTATGCGGGTAGGCTCGTGCCCTCGGTGGGGACGTTCAATGAGCTATGATGATGAAATAGTAAAACTGCAGGTGCTTTACTACTACTACGCCTAACCGACAAACTCGCGGAACGTGCAAGTTCAAAAATCGTCTATAAGCAATGTGTAAAATAGTATAATTCGTGATATGACAAAACAACCGAAAAAAGTGTTTCGATGCAGCGACAGCACACATACACATATTTCGAATGAGCGAACATTTACACTAAACATAGAGCCGCCAACTGTATTCTTTGGCGGTTCTTTTGAGACAGGATGGCGTATCTACCTTATATATTAAGAATATATTGTCTATAGCCGCTTTCATCGTCAAATCCAAAGCGTGCTCGCTATATAGAATATCATAATCGCACGTACTGGAAAATATAAGGTAACGTAATATCGCATGTTGTAACTGAATTTCTCCTATTATTCGAATAAATGTTGCACCGAGTTTGTTTGTATTTGGAGTGGATCCATTAGTCGCGTTTCGGTTTGTGCAATAGACCTTTAAAGGTGCATTCATGCTGTAATTTCTTTTGTAATATGCTATTCTTACTTTGCGAGTCAATATGGATTTATAGTCAAATCGGGTCCATTGGGCCGAAGGCGTTTGAAGTCCTAAGATCATTGCTATTCAGTGTTGCCCCTTAGCTAGATACTAGCACTTTTTAGTATAGGTAAACGCCTTTTTTAACTTAGCCCGAATAGAGCAATGTAGCTCTTTTTCACTGTCTTGAAAATATTACCAAATAGTATGTTTTCGACATGCTACAAGTACTTTTTGCTATTTTTTCATCGGTCATGATGACCTTTTTAGACGCTCCAAAAAAAAAACGGCTTCATTACATGATTATGTCGCATTTTAGAACAGATTTTTTTTCTGCTCAATCTAGCCCTTTCTAGCCCTTTTTGACTTCTTAAAAAGCCCTCTTTCTAAAACTCAGTGGCAACACTAATCAACTTGCTTCATACCCTGATAGAAAGGAAGAAAACTATTTATTGATCTTTACAAAAAACCAAAAATGATTAAATACTTTGGTGAAGTAATTGACATTCAACATTAGACATTTGACTCGACGTAAAATAAATCAATAATGTTATGCGACCTTCTAAAACACCTGTGTGCACGCAACTTTTGCATTTAATTCATTTCAACAATTACAGACCAGGTAAGTACTTAGCGAAAATTATTTAAAAACAAGTAACGTTTTGCAATAAAATCAGGTATTTGCGTAATGATGTATACCAGTATACATTACACCGAGAGGGTTTATAGAGCAAAACAGTTTCGACAGTCTCGAATCTCAGCCTATCGCATCTACTTATTGACGACCCATCTGGTGTAATGGTTGAGACGTCGACTATTACACAGAGGTTCCGGGTTTCTATCCCCGGGCATTACAAAAAGTGGTGCGTATGAACATGTCTCTTTGTACTGGTGTTTAGTATATAATGGTATGTATCTTACAAAAAATAGTATATAGTATATGATCCGTTGTTTAGTAACTATATTACAGAGCAGCTAGTTGGCAAGATGACGCTGTGTGAATTCTGTGGATATTTATTATTACGGCATAGGTCTCCCCATTTTGCGCCAGATATCCTTGTCCTCGCTTTCCTCACCAGCCTCCACAGCGACCTTTCGGAAGTCGATCGGTCCTCGGTCCTACGCTACGTTTGCCAAGACGCGGTCTCCACTCCGAACTCGTCTGATCCAACGGCCATCGGTTTTCGATTACGTGAACATCCCACTGCCATTTCAGGTTGCTGAGCCGCTTGTCTTGCTATTTTCAGCTTTTGTCAAGTCATTGCATGTATTAAATTATCTGTATGAAGATAGAAAACCGATAACTTTTACATTACATTACACACTACACACCTTTGTTGTCTGGACACACAACTTCGAGGTTCTTGAGAATCTCTTATACTTTATAGTTCCATTGTGCAATGTGTGCTGTAAGGTTAGAATATTGTAGGCTGAATTACCAGATTGTTTGTAAAGAGAGATATTCCAACTTCGAGGGCACATCTATTCCTCGGCCCCGGCTACAACCTTATGTAAGTAATTATTAACGCTGACCAATCTACATTGCGTGTGTGTAGCTATGCAATACGGATAGGCCTACGGTCTACAATGAAACGTTATCTCGTAGAACCCTTAACAACAAGGACCCCGTAATACCTAATAAACGCAAGCAAACAGACACATTAGAAATCTAAGGTGCCACCTGCGTTTATAAGGTTAATAGTAGATTTCACAGACATACACTTTAGTAGTATGGTCATGACCACAGATTTCCCAATACAGGAGATAGGCACAGCCGCGTTTAAAGTGCGAAACTGTAAGCTCAACGGCATACACTGGCTACCAGTTTACGCTCTGTGAGACGAGTCAAGACGCACGAATATGGAAGAATACCGTTTTTCCAAAATGCATCCTGTGCAATTGTAACATGCATCATGCAATGAATCAGTAAATTTACCAAGAATATATAATAACTTTTCACAGATAAGAACCGAAAAGAAATTGCGACACTGGGACTGCCTATAAACTTGGGCTTGTCCAGTCTTATGTATATTCTGATGTCTTGTCATGACCTATACTGAAAAACTACTTTAGAAGCAATCGTTCAACTCTATCATTATACCTCAAGTCGTTACTTTGTTAAAACCGAGTTATCTTATCATTCATAAATGTTACCAGACAAGTGCAAAGATAATTTGAATGTGAAAATCCAATGACGTCAGCGAAGTTTTATCTACGTGGTAGGTGAAACTAGAAACAAAAACCTAAACAACGATACATGCGTGTAACAGCTGATTTATCTTCGTTGCGATTGCGTTTGTATTCACCTCTTTCATATAATATATTTATTTTAATTTTTTTCGCGAATATATAAGCGGCTATTGAAACTTAATAAAATACTTAAATATAACTTCCGTGGTCTGGTAGTGCGTTGGTTTTAGATCGCTGAATGTCGTGAGAATTCTCTAGCTTCTGGGTTGACATTAAACTTATATTTACTAGTGTAGGATTTCTTCAAAATTAAAGTCATAAGTATCAATATATTAAAAAAGATATTGGTATATTAAAATTATTTTTCTTAAGAATAAACTTATAACAAAAATAATTCAGAAATAATATTATTCAGACTCATAATGACAAAGACAGCGCAAGGCTGGTTGTTTGAACTAATAAACAAAAGTACTTAGCTCTATTTATCGAAATAATAAACATGCAAGAAAATCTCAAATAAATGTAACACAACGAATGGCAACAATTAAATTTTAATATGAATTACGTACATAATTTCTCGACTTCTCTCGAGTAAGTATTTGATAAATTACGAGCACATCTCATTAAAATATAATTGTCCTAGTTGACAACGAACGGAGCTATTAATACCTGGGTGGTCTACGGGTGAATCACTGGCCGAAAATATTCCGAGTGGACGGCCGCTTGTTCATTTACAAACAAACAAATTAGTGAGTTCACTATTTTAAACCGGTTTGGGATTTGAGAAAGTTGACAATGCGATAAATTTACTAAATGGTATGCTGAGTATTGCGTCGCTGTCGTCTAGGTATGGCACTGCGTCGCCAGATATCCGTGAAATACGCGTGCTATGTTTTTTGTTATAAGGGCGCTAGGTAGTGTAATTACAGCATAAGAGACTTAGCATTAATTGCTGTCTTGGGTGATGGGTACAGGTAAATATCGATGAAAAATTTGTGTCAATTATTGGTTTTTAGTGGCTTATATTATACATACATACATACCTGTAATACTATAGAAGAAACGAATTTGTGACGAAATGATCTTAAGTGAGAACCTAGTAATCTTGCTGCCTAGTTTCAATCACACATCTGTACCAAAAGAATGGCTGTTTTGGCTTGAAAAATTGAAATTAAGGATTTCACTTATAGTCCGTACAGGAGCTTAAATTTTGGTCTAGTTATCGCTTTGGGAATGGGAATGTCTTTTGATTTTATTTATTTATCATTGATTAATTCATCCATCAGTGTCAATCAATGACGCCAACAATGACTGAGCATTGAGACAACGTATAACACATTAGTTCATCACAACCATCACTAGGTGATCACGTGAATGCCAATACTAACCTTTGCGTTGAATTTTGTATTTTAATACGTATTCTTGTGTCAAAACACAAAGTCATAGAAAATAATGTTTTGTATTGGATAGTTTATGTATTTAATCATTTATGCACACAGTAAACAATACAAATAGAATGGAATTCGTTATGTCTTGACGTCTGGCTCTGGGTGATGCATTATTCCTAATACAAAAAATGGTTGAATAACAATATGTTTGTTCAAATTGNATAATTTTAGTTCTACTCATAATTTTATTTTACTTCTAATTGCACAAAAGCAAAAGATAATAAAACCATAAAATTCACTGTTTAAGCTGCTGGCGCCATATTTATAATGACTGCTAGCGAGCTGAGCTGACTACTGGGCTGAGCCCTGATCAGTTATTTCGAAAGGGCTAAGTTTCAATACGCCAAGTTGTTACACGTTGAGCGATATTAGTTCAAACAACTATCAGCCTATGCATACAGTTGGGATGCGGGCGTTTAACGAACGGCCTAGGCATCCAATTGGATGCTTATTTAACCAGATGGCTGCGACAGGTACCGTTAATCGCTGTACAGGGCGTGTTCGTTGTCTATGTATATTGTATGCACTACCTTCGTCTTGATCTTTCATAATAGTAACTACCTATAATATACGCCGACTGTACCAATCATTACGCTACTGTGCTTCGGATGGCAAGTCTCGGCAAGCGTACCACCAGAAATGTGTGGTCGGGTCCGTGTGTCAATGAGTTTTTTGGATACACATAAGATCATAAAGACTCGTAAGTGAAAGTTCTGCAAGAACAACTGATTAGCCCCTGAGAGTCCTTCGATATTGATCGTGACGCAAAGCCGGCTCCGAAGCTGGTCAGGTAGTGTTAGTATTTGCCATCGTTTTGAAAGGATTTGCCAGTTATTTTTTGGAATCACTAAAAGTTGGCAGTGTGCGCCCGATATACGATTATCGAGGTATATCTACGGGGAAGCTCCGTTCATGCACTAATAAGCCTGCTCAAAAGATTTAAAAATATACCTTTTTCTATGACTAACGAGCTGAAGGCTCATTTATGACTTTTAGTAAAAAAAAGCGTCGTTGGCTCAATGGTGTGAACTGTTGCCTTCCGGGAGGGCGCAGGTTCGAATCCCGCCACGTACCAATGTGTGTTTTAGAATTTTCGAAATTATATGTACGTTACCCAACGCTCTTACGGTTAAGGAAAACATCGCGAGGAAACCTGCGCGCGCCTGCGAAGAAATTCAAAGGTGCGTGAAGTCGTCCAATCCGCAATGGGCCCGCGTGGACGACTAAGGCCTAATCACTATGCGGGTAGGCTCGTGCCCCTCGGTGGGGACGTTCAATGAGCTGATGATGATGAAATAGTAAAACTGCAGGTGCTTTACTACTACCGCCTAACCGACAAACTCGCGGTACGTGCAAGTTCAACAAATCGTTCTATAGCAATGGTGTAAAAAGTATAGATTCGTGATATGACAAAACAACCGAAAAAAGTGTTTCGAATGCAGCGACAGCACACATACACATATTTCGAATGAGCGAACATTTACCTAAACATAGAGCCGACAACTGTATTCTCTTTGGCGGTTCGTTTTTGAGACACGGATGGCGTATCTACCTTTATATATTAAGAATATCATTGTGCTATAGCCGCTTTCCATCGTCAAATCCAAAAGCGTGCTCACGCATTATATAGAATATTCATAACTCGCACGTACTGAAATATAAGGTAACGTAATATCGCATGTTGTAACTGAATTTCTCCTATTATTCGAATAAATGTTTGCACCGAGTTTGTTTGTATTTGGAGTGGATCGCATTAGTCGCGTTTCGGTTTGTGCAATAGACACCTTTAAAGGTGCATTCATGCTGTAATTTCTTTTTGTAACTATCTGACTTCTTCTTTGCGAGTCAATATGGATTTATAGTCTAAATCGGCGGTCCATTGGGCCGAAAGGCGTTTGAAGTCCTAAGATCATTGCTATTCAGTGTTGCCACCTTAGCTAGATACTAGCATTTTTTAGTATAGGTAAACTCCTTTTTTGATGAGCGTCGGTGGCTCAATGGTGTGGACTGTCGCCTTCCTACCGGGAGGGCCGAGGTTCAAATCCCGCCACGTACCAATGTGTTTTCGAATTTTCGAAAATATATGTACGTTATCCGACGCTCTTACGGTGAAGGAAAACATCGTGAGGAAACCTTCATGCACGCCTGCGAAGAAATTCAAAGGTTGTGCGTGAAGTCGTCCAATCCGCACTGGGCCCGCGTGGACGACTAAGGCCTAATCACCCTATACGGGTAGGCTCGTGCCCCTCGGTGGGGACGTTGAATGAGCTGATGATGATGATGATGAAACTCCTTTTTTAACATTTTAGCCCGAATAGAGCAATGTAGCTCTTTTTCACTGTCTTGAAAATATTACCAAATATGATGTTTTCGACATGCTAACAAGTACTTTTTTGCTATTTCATCGGTCATGATGACCTTTTTTTAGACGCTCCAAAAAAAACGGCTTCATTACATGATTATGTCGGCATTTTTAGAACAGATTTTTTTTTCGCTCAATCTAGCCCTTTTTGACTTCTTAAAAAGCCCTCTTTCTAAAACTCAGGTGGCAACACTAATCAACTTGCTTCATACCCTTGATAGAAAGGAAGAAAAACTATTTATTGATCTTTTACAAAAAACCAAAGAAATTGATTTAAATACCTTGGTGAAGTAATTGACATTCAACCATTAGACATTTGACTCGACGTAAAATAAATCAATAATGTTATGCGACTTTCTAAAACACCTGTGTGCACGCAACTTTATGCATTTAATTCATTTCAACAATTACAGACCAGGTAAGTACTTAGCGTAAATTATTTAAAAACAAGTAACCGTTTTGCAATAAAAATCAGGTATTTGCGTAATGATGTATAGCCAGTATACATTACACCGAGTAGGGTTTATAGAGCAAAACAGTTTCGACAGGTCTCGAATCTCAGCCTATCGCATCTACTTACTATTGACGACCCATCTGGTGTAATGGTTGAGACGTCGACTATTACACAGAGGGTTCCGGGTTCGATCCCCGGGCATTACAAAAATGTGTGTGCATGAACATGTCTCTTTGTATTGGTCTGGGTGTTTACTATGTATAATATGTATGTATTTACAAAAATAGTATATAAGTATATTTATCCGTTGTTTAGTAACTATATTACAGGCTAAGGCTTAGTTTGGGGCAAGATGACGCTGTGTGAATGTCTGTGGATATTTATTTATTACGGCATAGGTCTCCCCCATTTTGCGCCAGATATCCTGGTCCTCCGCTTTCCTCATCCAGCCTCCACCAGCGACCTTTCGCAAGTCATCGGTCCCTCGGTCCTACGCTACGCTTGCCAAGACGCGGTCTCCACTCCAGAATTCGTCTGCTCCAACGGCCATCGGTTCTTCGATATACGTGAACATCTCACTGCCATTTCAGCTTGCTGAGCCGGCTGTCTATGCTATTTTCAGACTTTTGTCATGTCAATTGTGTATTAAATTATCTGTATAGAAAGATTACTTTTACATTACATTTACACACCTACACACCTTTTGTTGTCTGCGACACACAACTTCGAGGCTTCTTGAGAATCTCTTATACTTTATAGTTCCATTATGCAATGTGTGCTGTAAGGTTAGAATATTGTAGGCTGAATTACCAGATTGTTTGTAACGAAAGATGATTCCGAACTTCGGGGGGCACATCTATTCCTCGGCCCCGGCTACAACCTTATGTAAGTAATTATTAACGCTGACCAATCTACATTTGGCGTGTGTGTAGCTATGCTATACGGATAGGCCTACGGTCTACAATGAAACGTTATACTCGTAGAACCCTTAACAACAAGGACCCGTAATAAGCTAATAAACGCAAGCAAACCAGACACATTAGAAAAATCTAAGGTGCCACCTGCGTTTAAAGGTTAATAGTAGATTTTCACAGACATACATCTTTAGTAGTATGGTCATGACCACAGATTTCCCAATACAGGAGATAGGGCAAGCCGCGTTTAAGTGCGACAACTGAAATCAGTAAATTTACCAAGAAATATAATAACTTTTCACAGATAAGAACCGAAAAGAAATTGCGACACTGGGACTGCCTATAAACTTGGCGGCTTGTCCAGTCTTATGTATATTCTGATGTCTGTGGTCATGACCTATACTGAAAAACTACTTTAGAAGCAATCGTTCAACTCTATCATTTATACCTCAAGTCGTTACTTATGTTAAACCGAGTTATCTTATCATTCATAAAATGTTACACAGACAAGTGCAAAGATAATTTGAATGTGAAAATCCAATGACGTCAGCGAAGTTTTATCTACGTGGTAGGTGAAACTAGAAACAAAAACCTAACAACGATACATGCGTGTAACAGCTGATTTATCTTCGTTGGCGATTGCGTTTTGTATTCACCTCTTTCAATATAATATATTTATTTTAATTTTTTTTTCGCGAATATATAAGCGGCTATTGAAACTTAATAAAATTACTTAAATATAACTTCCGTGGTCTGGTAGTGCGTTGGTTTTAGATCGCTGAATGTCGTGAGAATTCTCTAGGCTTCTGGGGTTGACATTAAACTTATATTTGCGTAGTGTAGGATTTCTTCAAAAATTAAAGTCATAAGTATCAAATATATTAAAAAAGATATTGGTATATTTAAAATTATTTTTCTTAAGAATAAACTTTATAACAAAAATAATTCAGAAATAATATTATTCAGACTCATAATGACAAAGACAGCGCAAGGCTGGTTGTTTGAACTAATAAACAAAAGTACTTAGCTCTATTTATCGAAATAATAAACATGCAAGAAAATCTCAAATAAATGTAACACAACGAATGGCAACAATTAAATTTTAATATGAATTACGTACATAATTTCTCGACTTCTCTCGAGTAAGTATTTGATAAATTACGAGCACATCTCATTAAAATATAATTGTCCAAGTTGACAACGAACGGAGCTATTAATACCTGGGTGGTCTACGGGTGAATCACTGGCCGAAAATATTCCGAGTGGACGGCCGCTTGTTCATTTACAAACAAACAAATTAGTGAGTTCACTATTTTAAACCGGTTTGGGATTTGAGAAAGTTGACAATGCGATAAATTTACTAAATGGTATGCTGAGTATTGCGTCGCTGTCGTCTAGGTATGGCACTGCGTCGCCAGATATCCGTGAAATACGCGTGCTATGTTTTTTGTTATAAGGACGCTAGGTAGTGTAATTACAGCATAAGAGAGACTTAGCATTAATTGCTATCTTGGGTGATGGGTACAGGTAAATATCGATGAAAAATTTGTGTCAATTATTGGTTTTTAGTGGCTTATATTATACATACATACATACCTGTAATACTATAGAAGAAACGAATTTGTGACGAAATGATCTTAAGTGAGAACCTAGTAATCTTGCTGCCTAGTTTCAATCACACATCTGTACCAAAAGAATGGCTGTTTTGGCTTGAAAAATTTAAATTAAGGATTCAACTTGTGGGCCGTACAGGAGCTTAAATTTTGGTCTAGTTATCGCTTTGGGAATGTCTTTTGATTTTATTTATTTATCATTGATTAATTCATCCATCTGTGTCAATCAATGACGCCAACAATGACTGAGCATTGAGACAACGTATAACACATTAGTTCATCACAACCATCACTAGGTGATCACGTGAATGCCAATACTAACCTTTGCGTTGAATCTTTGTATTTTAATACGTATTTCTTGTGTCAAAACTACAAAGTCATAGAAAATAATGTTTTGTATTGGATAGTTTATGTATTTAATCATTTATGCACACAGTAATACAATACAAAATAGAATGGAATTCGTTATTGTCTTGACGTCTGGCTCTGGGTGATGCATTATTCCTTAATACAAAAAAAATGGTTGAATAACAATATGTTTGTTCAAATTGTACCGCAGAATAGGCTATAGCCGATTTTTTTTTATATGCTAAGTGTACAGGACGGTCTGGACGCTCACCTGATGGTAAGTGATACGCCAGACATGACAGAGCGGCATTAAAGGAGACCAACAACTGATAGACAGTTATTATCCTCCATCAATGCCGCACTGCGCCCGTCACCTGAGACAACAGATGTTAGGTCTCTTATACCCGGTAATTTCACTAGCTACAGTGCCCTCATCCCGAAACACAAAAGTGCATAACACTCCTGTTTCACGGGATGATATTTGGCACTGCGGTGGTACCTACTTAGACGACTCAGTATCGAGTCTACCACCTAGTAATATAATTAGCGTAGTATAATTTTAAAAGAGCGTCGGTGGCTCAATGGTGTGGACTCTCGCCTTTCTACCGTGAGGGCTGAGGTTCAGCCCGACACGTACCAATGTGTTTTCGAATTTTCGAAAATATATGTACGTTATCCGACGCTCTTACGGAAAACGTCGTAAGGAAACCTTCATGCATGCCTGCGAAGAGATTCGAAGGTTCAAGTTTGAAGTTGAAGTCGTCCAATCCGCACTAGGCCCGCGTGGACGACTAAGGCCTAATCACCCTATACGGGTAGGCTCGTGCCCCTCGGTGGGGACGTTTAATGAGCTGATGATGAGTATAATTTTATGCTGAGTAGATATTTGTATAGAGTAAAGGAATTCACGATGATCTTACGTACATCCGTTTATTGAGAGAGATCCCTTAACTTACGTGATTTTTTTACGTCTTATGTGAACTGGACGGTCGTACGCTCACCTAGTGGTAAGTGATACGCCTGACCATGACTGATGCAATGTTGAAAATAATAACAGTGGGGGTCTTTATTTTTCGTAAACACCGCCATGCACCAGCCACCCGAGACGAAAGATGTTCGGTCGTTTATACCCGGTAATTTTCGGTAAATTTCAACTAATTCCACAAATATATGTCGTTCATGTCATTAAGTTAATGATGTCAATTGTTTTATAACTAAATGCAATCAACATGTCAATGACCTAATTGATTGCAATTAACCTCGCGGTCTGGCGCCACATTCGTGTGACAATTACAGTTTGAAATGTGTAAAGCTTTTATTCTGGGTTTTACATACATTTCCTGGTCAAATGATATATATTAGTAATAAATAAATATCCACTGACATTCACACAGCGCCGTCGAGTCCCAAGTTAAGCGTGAAGCCTGTATTATGGGTACTAAACAACGGATAAATATACATATATACATTTTTTGTCAGTACATACATATTATATATAGAAAACACCCAGACCATTACCAACAGACATGTTCATGCACACAAATGTTTGTACTGCCCGGGGATCGAACCCGGAACCCTTGGTGTTGCAGTCGACGTATTAACCGCAACACTAAATGGGTCGTCAAACACCAAATGGGTCATCATGTATCGACATATCCCCCACGATTAAAAATCTATTGTTAACCTAAATCTGTTCTGCTCGACTCATAATAAAAAATCATCATTTAATTAAATCTTTACAAGTTGGAATCGTAGGGCCTACTTCACGGTAGTTAAGCGTTTTCCTATAATCTCTACGCTTGGCGGATGAGACAGAAACTGGTAAAATTTAGTAAAAAAAAACTCATTGGCCTAGTATGAAAAAAATTATAGATACAAAAATGACAGGTTTTAATTTTTTATGTTCAGTAAATCAATGTTATAAAAATTACAGCATTTTAAGTCTTTTTATCCTGGTTTAATTCAGGAGCTCAACGGACACCAGTCCTCCACGAATGACTTCACGTTTTAACAATTATTGTTTGTATCATATTGTATAATGTCATTTGTGGGGTGAAATAAAAATAATCTTTAATAGGAAAGCGCTTCCACTGGATTCTCTCGGCGGATTTTTTGTCTTTAATGCATTTTTAAGGTACCCACGGAAGAAAGGGTCTATACAACTATAAGAGTTGGCTCGTGTCCCTCGGGACTTATAATGAGCTGATGATGAAATGTATTACTGAATGTCTTCAGCTAACTTTGGTGAGTGATGCATAACCCACTATACGGTAATCAAACGTACGATACCACAACAATTCATCAGAACAATGAAGTCTGCGTAACGTTCCGTAAACACATGCCAATTTGTGAATGGCCAGTTCTATATTAAGACCTATAGGCCATACAAACGTTAATCGAACTGAGTTCCATACATGCAGCGACATAGAATCCATAAAACAAACGTGGCGATTATGTAAATCGTAAAAATAAGTGTATGCAATATAAAACAAAAGACTATTCTGTTTATACGTAAATCACTATATTTGTAACTATTATTTACGTATAAACCGCAGATATAAGAAACGTATTCATCGTGCGAACTGCCTTGCAGTGGAATGACCTTCCGGCGTCTGTATTTCCCGATACAATTGAGGGGTTTTCAATTCAAGAGTTAATAGGCCTTATTTGCGTTAGCGTGATCATAGGCTGCATTGTCACTTTCCATCAGGTGAGATGGCAGTCAAACCAATGATCTAAAAAAAGTATAGATTCGTGATATGCTCACAAAACAATCGAAAAAAGTGTTCCGAATGCAGTGACAGCACACATACACATATTTAAATCTAACATGGCAAGCAATAGACATGAAAAACTAAGTTTTCATTTTACAACGTCCGATTGTAATAAAATTGCATTTAAAGTACACATGGACTTTGAATCCACATCTGTTTTCTGCAAGCAAAATAGCATGTGTGTTTTGTACGTAAATTATGTTGTTATTTTCCTAGGCGGGAATACTATTTTTTTTTTTGAACTGACTACTGCTGTTGGTCGCAGATGGCCTTTACAGCTTCACCGGGCAAGATTGAATACTATTGTAGATTTCTTCGTATTTCAGATTGTACTTTTGTCTAAGTATGACCTTCACAATGCCACTTTTTATTACAGCTTCAGTTTTTTTTACCAAATAAGTCTAAGTTTTTATTGTTATTGGATTTCCAAATGAAAATACGTGATAAGAAAGCAAAATAGAGTTGAGAGAATACGTTTTTATACAATGGTTGTTTGATAGGAAAATAACAATCTAAATACAAAGTTTGTCGTGACATTGAAAACGCCAAAACCAATCTCGATAAGTCGATCTATTTCTATGAAATAAACTTTGTTTATCTATATTTTTATAATATCATTTATGAATCCTATATTAAGTATGTAATTAAGAGACCCCGATCATTATATTACCTATTTCTTGATAAGAAGACTCGATGACTGGTTTACTTAAATTAATAACAAGGTCATATAACGAATCACCCACACATGAGATATTTCATGAAATATTCCTGCTGTCTTGTGTCCGTATCGGTTTTCATAAAAATACATTTTCTATTTTATTGAAAGTATTGGATTCATTACTAATTGAGGTTGGTGTGATACCTCCTGTGAGAAATACTATGTTTAAATGAGTGACTATAGAGTTTCTTGTCGGGTCTTCTCGAAGATCCTACTTTTTCCTAACATGAAAGAAGTAATTGTAAAAGATTATTTTGATAACAGATATTATGTGTATTTTTTGAGTTGTTTATATAAATATATAAACCTGTCATTATTTACCACACTCTTTAAAGATGTCATCCCAAATGGCTGTCTAAGATTTGATTATTTGATCATACGCGTTTATTAAGTTTCTATAGGTACCTTAAAACCCTATTAAAACTTTGTTTTCATAACACCATCGAATATCTTCTGTCAACGAGTAATTGAGGGAGTCTTACTTTGTCTTAAAAACCTGCATGACAGTAAAACTGGCATAAGTCGTTATCAACATGCGAGTACTTTTTCATACATGACTTCTATATGTAAACAAAGGTTATGAATGAATGTTGCAGGTTATGCGAGAAATGCCCTAATATGAAATATGGGGTGCGTAAAGACTTATCGTGTAGAAATATGTTTCGCGTCAACCCCGAGACGTTGGGAGTTAATGATGGAAGTTTTTTGGGAAATACTCTTACTTACCTTCTTATAGGAATAAATAGGTGTGTATGTCAGAAATCTATTATTATAAATTTTTTTTAAGATAGACTGCATC